>KV010417.1:321703-335164 GCA_001598015.1 Dorcoceras hygrometricum | reverse complement strand
ATCTGAAAAATTGTTTTTCACATCATAACATTCAGTTTTGGAAACTGAGTCGATCGGTCCGATCTGATCGGCTATCGGAGTTGCGATGAAGTCACAGCGATAGATATCGTCATTTGGACCTGGGCCCGTTGGACCGGCCCAAGTCCAACTTGAAGTCTATTTAATTAAGACTAAGTGACTTAATCAAACAACTAGATCATAATAACCTAAACCTACTTAGCAAATCAGCCGCCACCCTCCCTCTCCTCTCTCGACCAAGCCGCCGCCGCCGCCGCCGCCGTGCGCCGCCGCCGCCGCCGCCCAACTTCGCCGGAATTTCATTCCGGCCTAGTTTTTCGTGGAGAATCCGATCGTGCTGATCTCGTCAGGACTTCTAGTGCAGTCTGACGAAGGAGTCTCGAATCTGGTCGTGGACCGGATTGACGTAACTACCGCAATCAACCGAGAAGCGCCGGGTTATTGAAACACCGGTTGGAGCCAGGCACAAGTGCCAGCGAGGTAACACGCCTGAAACACTCTATGTATGTTGATACATGTAGTTTTGTTTTTCGTATTGATCGCCTCCCGGTTCTATAATTTTGTTCTTCCGCTGCCTGACCGGGGGGCGGATCCGGATCCCCAACATCCTTTGCGCGATGCCGTTTCTGTTTCTACCCCTGGTGGTTTGAGCCTGTTCTCCCAGGAGGTTTTATTAGATGGTGTGTTGTGGTTTGGTGAGCATGTTCTGTTAGCGAATTTGATCCGTTTGATGCTTTGGGATTTCGATTGCATAGTTGGGATGGATGTGTTGTCCAACTATAGGGCTTCCATGGACTGCTTCCATGGGATTGTGCGTTTTTGGCCTATGTCTGGCGAGAAGTGGGACTTCTACGGCCAGGATTCGCGATCGAAGATTCCATTGGTGTCAGCGATGGAGATGTTCAGCCTGTTGTCTTTGGGGAATGCTGGCTTTATGATCTACACTTCGGATGCGTATTCTTCTTCCCGTGTTCAGCTCAGTGACGTTCCCGTAGTGCGACACTTTCTCGAAGTGGTTTCTGGAGGAGATCCTGGTTTTCCCCCGAGGTGGGAGATCGACTTCAGCATAGAGCTGGTGCCTGGCACAGCTCCGATTTTGCGTGCACCTTATCGTCTGGCGCCTGTGGAGTTGAGAGAACTCAAGGTGCAGTTATATGATTTGCTGGAGAAAGGTTTTATTCGACCTAGTATGTCACCGTGGGGAGCGCCCATTCTATTTGTGAAGAAGAACGATGGCTCAATGCGGATGTGCATTGATTTTTGCCAGTTGAATAAAGCCACTATCAAGAACAAGTACCCGTTGCCGAGAATCGATGATCTGTTTGATCAGTTGCAAGGTTCTGCGGTGTATTCAAAAATTTATCTTCGTTCCGGGTACCATCAGATGAGAGTGAGAGAACAAGATGTCGCGAAGACTATGTTTCGTACGAGGTATGGACATTTTGGGTTTTGGTGATGCCGTTTGGTTTGACCAACACGCCTGCAGTCTTTATGGATTTGATGAACCGAGTGTTTTGCGAGTTTATTGATCAGTTTGTGATCGTGTTCATCGACGACATCTTAATCTATTCGAAGACTCCTTTGGAGGACAAGGAGCATTTGCGGATTTTCCTTCAGACGCTGAGAGACCAGCAACTGTATGCAAAGTTTTCCAAGTGTGAGTTCTGGTTGGATCGCGTCGTATTCTTGGGACATGTGATTTCAGCCGAGGGGATTTCGGTGGATCCTAGCAAGGTTGATGCAGTTCTGAACTGGGAGCGTCCCAGGAATGTTTCCGAGATTCACAGTTTCTTGGGTCTGGCTGGCTATTATCGTCGTTTCATTGAGGGATTCTCAAGTATAGCAAAGCCAATGACACAATTAACGCAGAAGGACAAGAGGTTTGTTTGGACTGAGCAGTGCGAGAATGCTTTTCAACTGCTCAAGGAAAAGTTGACTACTGCGCCTGTGTTGGCTCTGCCGTCCGGTTCAGGTGATTTTGTTGTTTGTTCTGACGCTTCGCTTAATGGATTGGGTTGTGTGTTGATGCAGAATGGTCGAGTCATTGCGTATGCCTCGCGGAAGTTGAAACCACACGAGACTCGTTACCCAGTCCATGATTTGGAGTTAGCAGCGGTGGTCTTTGCGTTGAAGATCTGGCGTCACTACCTGTATGGCGAGCAGTTTGTGGTGTACTCCGACCACAAGATTTTGCAGTATTTGTTTTCACAGCCTGACTTGAACATGAGACAATGTCGGTGGATGGAGCTGCTAAAGGACTTTGATTGTGAGATTAAGTACCATCCTGGGAAGTCGAACGTAGTGGCCGATGCTTTGAGCAGGAAGGCTAGTGAGATGCTTGCTTCGTTGTACATCTCCAAGGACCAAGAGCATCTTAACACTACGGGTTGGAGATTTTACCCGGCTCAGGATTGTGTGGTGGTTTCTTCTTTCCAAGTGGAGCCACAGATTGTTTCCACCATTCGATCCGCTCAAAGGACCGATCCGTCTATCCACGAGTTGAAGTTGAAGGTCAGGGCTGGCGAGCTTGAGGACTATTATGTCTCTTCCGATGGTTGTTTGCGTTTCCGGGGCAGGTTGGTTGTGCCCAATTTGATTGATTTGAAGGAGGAAATCCTTCGAGAAGCGCACCGTAGCAGACATAGTGTTCATACTGGTGCACGGACGATGTACCATGCTTTGAAGCCGCACTTCTGGTGGGCTGGCCTGAAGAGTGACGTTGCTGGTTTTGTCGCTCGTTTTTTGAATTGCCAGATGGTAAAGGCTGAAAGGATGAGACCTGGTGGTCTGTTGAAGAGTTTGGAAGTGCCCCAATGGAATTGGGAGCACATTGATATGGATTTTGTGACGCATCTTCCTCGTTCCAGCAGAGGATGCGATGCTATTTGGGTGGTTGTAGACCGTCTGTCGAAGTCTGCACATTTTATTCCCTATGGAATGACCTTCTCGTTGAAGAAGATGGCGAAGCTGTACGTTGATTTCGTTGTTAGACTGCATGGTGTGCCCGTTTCGATCATTTTCGACCGAGATCCGAGGTTTACTTCCAGGTTTTGGAAGAGTTTGCAAACAGCTTTGGGTACCAGATTGGCTATGAGCACCATGTATCACCCCCAGATAGATGGCCAATCTGAGCGAACTATCCAGACGTTGGAGGATATTTTGCGTGCTGTTGTGTTGGATTTCGGAGGTAGCTGGCAAGACGCGTTGTCTTTGGTCTAGTTTCCGTACAATAACAGCTACCAAGTGACGATTGGTATGGCGCCTTTTGAGGCTTTGTATGGCAGAAAGTGCAGATCGCCGGTGTGTTGGGAAGAAGTGGGGGAGAAGCAGCTATCTGCCCCTGACATTGTGCAGCGAATGAAAGATCATGTGGATCTTATTAGACAGCGGATGAAAGCTACCCAAGATCGCCAAGCCAGTTATGCGAATAAGAGGCGTCGACCTCTTGAGTTTCAGGTTGGTGATCGTGTATTTCTCAAGGTTTCTCCGTTTCATAGTGTAATGCGCTTTGGACGCAAGGGAAAGTTAGCCCCTCGTTATGTTGGTCCGTATGAGATTGTTGAGAGGATTGGCCCTTTAGCGTATCGGCTGTTATTGCCTCCAGAGTTGTCTTCTCTTCATGACGTCTTTCATGTTTCCATGTAGAGGAAGTATGAGCCAGATCCGTCTCATGTGCTTGGAACTGACGAGGTTGAGCTAGATCAAGCGAATGAAAGATCATGTGGATCTTATTAGACAGCGGATGAAAGCTACCCAAGATCGCCAAGCCAGTTATGCGAATAAGAGGCGTCGACCTCTTGAGTTTCAGGTTGGTGATCGTGTATTTCTCAAGGTTTCTCCGTTTCATAGTGTAATGCGCTTTGGACGCAAGGGAAAGTTAGCCCCTCGTTATGTTGGTCCGTATGAGATTGTTGAGAGGATTGGCCCTTTAGCGTATCGGCTGTTATTGCCTCCAGAGTTGTCTTCTCTTCATGACGTCTTTCATGTTTCCATGTAGAGGAAGTATGAGCCAGATCCGTCTCATGTGCTTGGAACTGACGAGGTTGAGCTAGATCAGTCGTTAAGTTATCAAGAATATCCTTTGCAGATCCTTGGCAGAAAAGAGAAACAGTTGAGGAATAAGACCATTCCGTTGGTAATGGTGCAGTGGAGCAAACATGGAAGGGAAGAAGCTACTTGGGAGCTGGAAGAAAAGATGCAGTGCGAGTGGCCGCATCTATTTGAGTAGCTGTTGAGCTAAATTTTCCAGTAGTTTGTAGCTTTTAGTTGTATTTCTTCCCTAGTTGTTGTTATATGTTTGCTCAGTTATCTTGAACTCTTGACCTTGTGTGGGGCGAGTTCTGTTTGTATTTTGTTGTTGCTGTTTTAGTGTGCCAGAATTGTCATTTGATTTCGAGGACGAAATCTTTTTAGTGGGGGAGAAATGTGAGACCTGATTATGTAATAAGATTAATTGTTAGAATTAATCGGTTGTTAGTGATTTCTAGTAATTCAGATTTTAGTTGGAATGCTTGGGTTGCATTTTCGGGTCAGATTTCATATTTGGAGCAATTCTGGAAGTTTCGCTTTTTTTTGAGTTTTTGGGAAGAAATCTGTTTTTGGTGAAATCTGGTAGTAGATTTGATGACGTAAGCTTCGCTGGTATTCGTTGCGTTGATGACGTAAGCCTTGCTGTTGAAGAAGTCTGGTCGCTGGTGTTATTTTCCTTCGCAGCGTGTTTTATTGGCTCGAGGTCCTTACGCCGTCGTTTCATGAGAGATCTGTTTTGCTCTAATGTGTAGAGATCTAGTTCTAGCGTATTTTGTTAAGGCTTGAAACGCTGTCGTTTGGATAAGTAAGAACGGTGTCGTTTTGATTAGCGCTTGTGGGAGAGATCTGGTATAGCGCTGGAATGAGATCTCCTCGTGAGCGGAGAGATCTGTTTTGTGTATTGCGGGTTTATGCGTTGGTTCCTAAACGCCGCCTTTTGAATAAGTTGCTACGTCGTCGTTTTTGGGAGTAGCACTAGTGAGAGATCTGTTCGCAGCGATGAGGTCTGGTTGGATTATTGAAAACAGATGTCAAAGTTGGTCAACTCTCCTGTAGCCTGTTTCCAGCTTTCAGCGCTTTTTGACCAGCTTTCTCCGTGGTTTTGTGCGACGTCGTTTTGGGGTCTTGGTTGTGTATAGCGCGCGTTGGTTGTGAGATCTGTTTCTGTCGGTGTTTCTTGTAAACAGACTTCTCGCGTCTTTAAATAGGAAGTGTTGGCTTCGTTTTACTTTTATCAGATCCCATACTTAGCAAATTTCCCGATCTTCGTTCTCTGTTTATCTCAAACCCTCGGGTACTATTCACCGTAGATTTTATCCGGCGATTCCCGTTGATTCCGGCCACCATTTTTCACGTTCAAGGTAGCGTTGGACTCCTCTTGGAAAGCTCTTTCATTTCGTACCAATTTTGGAAGCTATAGTTGGCTGGATCGAAAGCTCGAAGCTGCTGTATTTCGGCCGTGCGTGTGAGGTCGTAGGTAGCTTTCGAATTAAGTTGTTGGAATCTTGTTCTAGGCCTTGTTTTAAGCTTCCTGTTAGATTGTGTGGGTATAAAGGAAGGTTGATTTTGTATGTTAATTCCAGCCGTGAACCTTTAGTGGTTGGCCGTGAGATTTGTGGTATTTTCCCCTGATATCTGTGCACCGTGTATTTGAAAGACTTTGTGCAGGCCGTGATTTGCTACGTTCCTTCGAGGAATCTGTTTTGTAGTAATTGTTGCACAAAAGTATAAGGTACGGATTTGAGCTTGATGTAGCTTGGAATTGGCGTGAGATATTATGCGTGGCTGCAGGGATGTTTCGGTGAACCTATCTGTGTATTGCTTGCTGAGCATTGGTGTTTATGCTAGCTGTTTCATGTGAATTGCATACACGCATATTTCAGATCCCTTGTGTATCGTATTTTGCAGCCATGTATCTTGTATTGCTGTTGTTGATTCTTACCAGGATGCGAGGGCGAGCGGCGATACCGCACTATCATCTCCCTGCTGGGATCGTTAGCCACCATGCGCCGAGTGGTTAACTACCACAGTTCATGGGCGAGGCAACGGCAGGTTTATCGTATTTTGCAGCCATGTATCTTGTATTGCTGTTGTTGATTCTTACCAGGATGCGAGGGCGAGCGGCGATACCGCACTATCATCTCCCTGCTGGGATCGTTAGCCACCATGCGCCGAGTGGTTAACTACCACAGTTCATGGGCGAGGCAACGGCAGGTTGAGTTGTTTGATGCATCTGGTATTCGGGTGTTGTATCACGGCGAGTGGATCATTACCACACTGTGAACACACCCCCTGGCCACTGTTGTTGCAGATTCTTGGAGCCGTGCTTGATTTCCTTAGCTCCCTTGTTGGTCGAGCCTTCAGTTGTTATCCGATGTCGCATGCATTGCATCTGCATTTTATCTTTTGCATTCTTTTGCTATATTAGTTCTCTCTATACTGGGGTTTGACCCCATGTCCCTCTAGGGCTTGTTTTGTTTCCTTGTTTGTGTTGCTTTCAGGAAACCCAGGTTTTACAGCTGGTCGTGGCTTTAACCAAGCTGGTGGTGCCCCAGGATGTGGTTAGCGTGTCCCAGTTGCGTATAGCATATATATATATATATGTATCAGTTAGCCAGGGGGATGCCCTGCGCTTCGTTATTGTATCCCGTAGTTGGAGTCTGATACATGTTGTCGTTGGATGTTGTTATGCTATAATGTTTCTGTTGTGGTTGGATTTTAAACTGGGTTCATATTTTGAGTATTCTTGTATTTTAAAATATATGTTTTAAACCGTCAGGCCTAAACGCAAAAATTTTACCCGCTTTTTGATAAGCTTCCGCATATGTTTGTATGTTTTACTCTGTTTAGAGCACGAGGCCTGAAAAGTCTGATTCGAACCCCCTTTATGATCTGTTCTGATCCGACCTCTCTGTTCTGATCTATCTGGACCTAATATAATTTTACCTGATCCGGTCTATCTATACTGAATCAATCTGACCTATCTGAGCTAAGCCTCTATCCCAAACTGCTGAGCAAAGATAATATGCTCTAAACTGGTCTGGTCTGAATAGAGCTAACCTGATCCGAGCTGTTTTGAGCTTAAAAACTGTTTTAATCTGATTTTTCAATTCCGAACTGATAGTCGAGTCTGATTTGCATTTCTGTTATACTCTTGTTTGAGCCGTTCTTCTTCACCGAGCTCATCTCTTGTTCGTACTGCGCAGTATTTGGTGCAGCTCTAGTCTGTTCTGTTTCTCTTCCAGCTGATACCGGGTAAACGATTAGGAGCGAATATCATGTTTTGTTCATCACATTAAGGTCTGATCTGTTTCCAGATCCTTCAGCTTGGCCGTGTTTGTGTTCCTTGTGGATTACAAAATAAATGTAGAAGAGAGTTACTTTCTAGCAGACCATTACAGGAGGCTAGGTGAGGTGGTATGCAATGTCGTAAGATTTGAGGGCATGGAAGCATCCCAAAGTCATCCGAACAATATGTAAATGGCTTGTAAAAGTGTTTAAGATGTGTAAAATTATATTTTCAGGCTTGGGTTGATTGGTTTAGGTCTTGCCGGGTGACTCGTTGAGACCATCCGTTGTCCGAGTATCCCATTTAGAAATGTAGAACGATTCCTATTGATTTAGCTAAATTATCTATATTTTCTAACGCATCGAAAAATTATTTTGAGGAACGTGAGTTGACTGCAACCAAGACGTAGAGGAATATGGTGACTACGGTACATGAGGTCAGTAGAGCCATATTGTAACGCCTAGAAATCCATAATTACCCAAATGTAAAGGCAAAAGTTTTAAGGGATCTATTTTTAATTTTAATTTTGAATCGGCTTTTATCTGTGCTGATTTGTTTCAATTTAGGGCGCGGATGCAAGAGCTATGCGTCCATTCCAGGAAATTCCGGTTTGTTTCATTTTCATCCATATCGGTTCGGTCTGTATTTTTGTTTGTTTTAAAATCAAGCACTGTTATTAGTAGCACTTAAACAAAACGTGCTTTCATTTAACTTGGCTTTGAGATTTTTGTATAAATATCTACACAAGCACCTCTCATCTTCATTCACGAACACAGAGGAAAACCTTTTCAGAAAGCAGTTCTCTCTGTAAAAAGAAAACGGACCGAAGTTCTAAAAGCTTTTCAAAGGGACGATCGTGTTTTTTCACTGTTCGGGACAGATAAATTCCTGCTAATCGTCATCGTTGTTAAGGCAAGTAAACTCTATTCTTGCTGTACTTTGGAAGACATATATTGAATTCATTCTTGTCTGTGTGTGCTAGTTTTAAATGTTTGAGATATGTTTTTGATGTTTTTCAAACACAATAGATCATGTTGATTTCTGAGAAAATATTGGTTTGCTGAGATTTTGATTCAGAAAAGTTGTTCGAAAACGTTTTTACGATGTTCGTTCCAATTTCTTCTTGAATTTTCTGGATGTTTCTGTAATTAGCTTACAAACAGCTGACGTGTTCTTGTTTGTGGAATGTTTCTTAGGTATTTTCGATTGCTTCAAACTAAGGAATTATTATAAGCTGTTAGTCGCTATTGAGCTAGGCATGCGATCCGATTTCATTGTCCAGTCCTATTGCGATCTAATTTCATTGTCCAGTCCGCTTGAGATCTGATTTCATTGTACAATATGCACGCGAATTGATTGTTCGCTCTGAGATGACTTTATTTACCAAACATCCCTGATCTTAGCCAGTACGCTCGCGTGCTGATCATACTCTCGGCTGATTCATATTAAGTCCATTCTGGACTGATACAGTATTCTAAGTTTAATTCTTCTTTCCTTTAGCTTTAATTAGAAGGTATAACTCCAATCTATTCGCACTTATACCCATTTTAAGAGATAGTTCACTAGCTTAGAGCTCTGCTGTTCGTTATTCGTCTCTATAGACTGAGCTAATTTCAGTGTTCTTCTTCTATTGAACTCCTATGAACTTCCAGTAGATTTTGAACATTAAAAGAGTTTTAAAATAGAAAATCATATAAGAAAGTGATCCTTTATGGATCAGAGAAAAGAAGATTTATATAAAAGAAAAGAAAGATTTTCAGAAAGTTTAAAAGAAGTTTATTTCAAAAGCTTTGTGATTTGTGATGAATAACAGAAGATCAACAGAGGGTTTGTGGTAACCGGTCGACAGAGCGGAGTGCCCTACCAACAGAGTAAAAGATTAGGGCGTGTGTACAATTGCAAAAGATTCGTTGGGTCCCGCTCCACCTGGAATCAATTAAGCTTGATCTAGCGAATACAGCACCTAAAGAAAAGATTTCGTTCACATTTCACCAGAGAAAATGTGGAATATTGTGGGTTGTTATATAACCAAGTATTCAAGAAAGATATGTTAAATTTAATTCCTTTACAGATTAAATTTTTACAGTTTAAATCGTTGGACCTTTTCAGTTTATTCCTTCCAGTTTTTAGTTCATAGTTTAAAGTATTTTTATGTTTGTACTGTCTGCTCTTGTTATCTCCATTTTTCTTTCTGGGTCTCTAGGCTCACTAGTTTTCCTAAGTGCAGACAAGTTTTAAAGTGTTTTATGGGAACAGGCTTGATCAGATCAGAGGTGTTTATCGTGGAACCAGCGTTTTCGTGATGGCACAGATTATCGATTTTTTCAGCTTATAATCGATATTTACCAGTTTGTAAAAAATTTGTACCAGTTATCCCATGTATAACTCTCTGACATTGAACGAAGCAATTCTGCTAAGTTTATAAGTATTTCGCATATATTCAAAACCTTGATTTGTTTTTTTTCTAGTCGCGAGCTAAAATTTCTATTAAATCGCACTTTAGTCCCAAAGTATTCAGTTAATGGCCTTTTTACCCGATAATATTTTGAGTCCTTTCAATTCAAACCTGAAATTTATTAAATTTTTTGATTTTAAAAATGTGATCGTTACAATTGGTATCAGAGCATGGTCCTTGAGATAAACACCTCTTATAGTCTGAGACAATCTACACCAGCCGCTTTAGTTAAAATTTGAGTTTATTTAAATGTCATAGAGTGATTATCCCTTTTAATATAATTATGGTGGATTTGGGTTATGGTTCTGGTGTGGCCGGTAAAGGAAGAGGAAGGAGAGAAATTATGAATGAGGAGGATAGTTCGGATAGCAACACGCGTGTAACAGCAAGCATGGCACAACTACGCCTGTAACAACTAGTAGGCCTGTCCAACCAAGGGAATGACCAATCTTCAAACAGAGGATTCAGTCACGAGAATCCTCAAAAGAAATTTATACGCAAAAGGCCCAAGGAATTCTATGGACCCAGTGATCCACTTGCAGCTGAGAGCTTGATCAAATCCTTGGAAGTTATATTTGAATATTGCAACTGGCTGATCTGGATAGCGCAAGATGTGCCATTTATATGCTAAGGGGTGACGCAATGATTTGGTGGAAAATAACAAAATTATCAGTAGATTTGAGCACACTTTCTTTGGAGGAATTCAAGAAAGTATTTTTATGATCAATATTTACTGCAGACGTGCCCTCCGAACTGAAGCGCGAATTTCTAACATTGGAGCAGAGGGAAATGTCAGTAAGGGATTACATCCGAAAGTTTGAACGAGAATGTTATTTTCTACCATTAATTGGGAAAGATGCAGGGGAAAAACATCATCATTTTGTTGACGGATTGAGGCCAACTCTAAAACATGATGTAAGACTACCTGAACCTAAGGGCTTTAGGTCAGCAGTATACAAAGCCCTCCGATCTGAACAAGATTGAAAAGAAGTAGAGGAAGAGAGACAGCTGAAATGTCAAGCTTTTCAGCTCAATAACCAGAGGCAAAATAAACGGCCCAACAACAACAAGAAAAAGGTGAAAGACCTCCCCAACCCTATCCAAACAGTGCAGTTACTAGGTTTACAGTATATCGGTGTGCCCAAAATGTCATAGGAGCCACGCTGGCCAGTGAAAATTTGGTCAGAGGGTATGCTACAAGTGTGGCGCACCTAGTCATATCGCCAAGGATTGTCAGCAATCAAAGCAGCTCATCCCTAGTAGAGCTTATGTCATGACAACACATCAGGAAAATCCGGAGACTATGGTGATTAACAGGTGAAATTTTTGTTGCGGGTATACCTTCTACAGCTTTAATAGATTCAGGTGCCACCTATTATGTTATAGCAGAGGATTTTAGTAAGAAAATTTTCCTCCAACCTGAATCGCTATCAGTTGAATATTGTGTAACAATACCATCGAGAAAGAGATTGTTTATGAAATGAATGTTTCGTAACTTAGAACTGAAGTTTTAGGGGTGTGTAGTATATGTAGATTGTGCTGCCTATCCCTGAATTTGATTTAATTTTGGGTATGTATTGGTTAAAAAAATTTGGCATAATTATAGATTTTAAACTATGGACAGTAGAAGTTAAGACAACCCAACGAGAACAGTTCTTGTTTAGAGTTGGACCAGTTCAGAGCTGTTCGTCAGATTTCAGCTCTAAAAGCTCAAAGCTGTTTAAGGAAGGGATGTTTGGGATTTTTGTCTAGCATATCGTCCATAGTTGATGATAGGAAGCCTAAGCTGTCAGATGTAGAAGTAGTAAGAAAATTTCCTGAAAGTGTTCCCAGACGCTATCCCTGGTCTGCCTCCAGATCGGGATCTTTAATTTACTATCGACTTAGTGCCAGGTGCAAATCCTATTTCCAAACCTCCATATAGACTCGCACCATCTGAGATGAAAGAATTAAAAGATTTAATTCAGGACCTACTAGGGAAAGGTTTCATTCGACCCAATACTTCACCATGGAGAGCATTTGTACTGTTTGCAAAGAAGAATGATGGAAGTATGCCTTTGTGTATAGATTATAAAGAGCTGAAGAAGCTAACTGTTAAGAATAAGTATCCACTCCCTAAAATCGATGACTTATTCAATCAACTTCAGGGAGCAGCTATGTTTTCAAAGATCTACCTCCGATCTATTTACCACCAGCTTAAGGTGAAAGATACTGACATGTACAAGAAAGACTCTAGAAGACGATATGGCCATTAAGAATTTTTAGTGATTCCATTTGGACTGACAAATAAACCTTTAGTTTTCATGGACTTAATGAATAGGGTGTTCCAACCTTTTCTAAAAAAATTCGTAATCGTTTTCATAGACGAAATTCTCATTTACTCAAAGAGTAGAGAAGAGCACGCAGATCAGCTTAGGGTCATATTGCAGATTTTTAGGGATAAGAAACTCTTCGCTAAGTTTAGTAAATATGATTTTTGGCTAGAAAAAGTTGCCTTTCTAGGTCATGTAATCTCCAAGGAAGGAATAAAAGTGGACCCAGCTAAGGTAGAAGCAGTTCGGGACTGACCTGTGCCTAACAATGTTTCTGGGATTAGGAGTTTTCTAGGATTAGCCGGTTATTACCGACGATTTATCGAAGGTTTTTCTAATATAGCTGTCCCATTAACCTCCTTAACCAAGAACAATGCTAAGTTGTGGACCCCTGAGTGTTAAAATAATTTTGAGAGGTTAAAATGAGCGTTAATAGAAGCCCTTGTGTTGACTATGCCAAATGGACAAGGAGGCTATTTCCTTTACATCGATGCATCCAAATTGGGTTTAGGTGCAGTATTGATGCAAGATCATAGGGTGATTGCCTATGCTTCTAGACAATTGAAAACCCACGAGAATAATTACCCAACACACGATCTGGAGCTGGCAGCTATAGTATTTGCACTTGAGATTTGGAGACATTATATTTATGGAGAAAAATGTGAAATCTTCACTGATCATAAGAGCCTTAAGTACTTATTTACCCGAAAGAACTAAATATGAGACAAATAAGATGGTTAGAACTGGTAAAAGATTTTGAATGTACTATTAGCTATCATCCTGAAAAAGCTAATGTGGTAGCAGATGCTTTGAGTAGGAGATATGTGGGATTAGCCCACTTGTCAGTTCAGAGACCCTTGGCTATAGAGACAGAAAGATTTGGGCTATAAGTAGTAACCCAAAGAGTTTTGCTAGACTAGCTACGCTTATCATCCAGTCTACGTTGAAGGATCGGATTAGAGACGGGCAATCAAGAGATGATCAGCTACTCAAATGGAAGCAAAAAGATGAGCAAGAGGTGGAAATCTTTATACCACATCAGAGGGTATCATGAGACATCATGATAGTGTTAGAGTAGATGCCTAACTAGCCAACTTGTGGCGTGTGGGTTTATAGACTCTTGTATATGAAAGTCTTTATATATGATATTCGCATTTGTTTATGGCATTCTTTATCTTTGTTATGTTTATATAATGTTAACAATTGTGTTGGATAAAGACCTAGAATGCACCATAGTGTATGTTAGATGTGATAGTGGGTATGACGGCTATCATGAAACACATCTAATAGTCACTGTGTATTCTGAATCAGTTCCTAGTCGATTGGGCCGTCAAAATGAGGATAAGGCCGCCCGAGCT
>KV010417.1:285891-300022 GCA_001598015.1 Dorcoceras hygrometricum | reverse complement strand
ATGAAACCTTCTCGCCAGTCGCAATATTCAAGTCAATTAGAATCTTGTTAGCCATAGCCGCATGGTACGACTATGAGATATGGCAAATGGATGTGAAAACTGCGTTCCTTAATGGAAACATTAAGGAAGAGATCTATATGACGCAGCCTGAAGGTTTCACATCTGTCTACAAGGCACGACTGGTCGCGAAAGGTTACACTCAAAGGAAAGGTGTTGACTATGATGAAACCTTCTCGCCAGTCGCAATATTCAAGTCAATTAGAATCTTGTTAGCCATAGCCGCATGGTACGACTATGAGATATGGCAAATGGATGTGAAAACTGCGTTCCTTAATGGAAACATTAAGGAAGAGATCTATATGACGCAGCCTGAAGGTTTCACATCTGTAGGAAGTGAGCATAAGGTATGCAAACTTCAGAGATCGATCTACGGTCTCAAACAAGCATTGAGGATTTGGAACCTTAGATTCTATGAAACAATTAAGGAATTTGGTTTTATCAAGAATCCCGAGGAGCCATGTGTTTATAAGAAGGTAGTTAAAAGCGCTGTGACATTCCTCGTACTTTATGTTGATGACATTCTACTCATTGGGAATGATGTAGGAATGCTTCAATCAACTAAAGTTTGGTTTTCTAGTAGATTTTCGATGAAGGACATGGGTGAAGCATCCTAAATTCTTGGAATACAGATCTATCAGGATAGATCGAAATGGATGCTCGGACTCACCCAGGCCACCTACATCGATACCATACTTAAGAGGTTCTCTATGGAAGAGTCCAAGAGAGGACACCTACCTATGTTCCACGTGGTCACTCTATCTAAGTCTATGTGTCCGAAGACTGATGAGGAGATAGAGAGTATGACACGTGTACCATATGCCTCGGAAATAGGTAGTATTATGTATGGCATGATCTTGACTAGACCGGATGTCGCATATGCTCTGAGTGTCACGAGCCGCTACCAGGCCAACCCCGATCAATTGCATTGGAAGGCTGTGAAGGATATTCTTAAGTACTTGCGAAGGACTAAGAATATGTTCATGGTCTATGGGGGTGGTGAACTGAAACTGGAAGGCTACACTGATTCTAGCTTCCAGTGTGACGTGGATGATTCGAAGTCTACCTATGGATTTGTATTTATGCTCAATGGTGGTGCTGTATCTTGGAAGATTTCCAAGCAAGACACCATCGCGGATTCAACCATTGAGGCTGAGTACATCGCAGCATCAGCTGCTGCTAAGGAGGCGGTTTGGATAAGGAATTTCGTCCAAGAGTTGGGCGTCATTCCTGATGGAGTTGGTCCAGTCCCGGTGTACTGCGACAACACGGGTGCCGTTGCGCAAGCAAAGGAGCCTAGGTCTCACCAAAGATCCAAACATATACTAGGAAAATACCACATAATCCGGGATATTGTGGCTAGAGGTGACATAGCAGTTGAGAGAGTCGCCTCTGCGGACAACATTGCTGATCCACTTACGAAGCCCTTTCCATGACCGTTGTTTGAAAAACATCGCGAAACAATGGGACTGCGTCTGATGAGTAGTTGGCTTTAGGGCAAGTGGGAGATTGTTAGAGTAGATGCCCAACTAGACAACTTGTGGCGTGTGGGTTTATAGACTCTTGTATATGACAGTCTTTATATATGATATTCACATTTGTTTATGGCATTCTTTATCTTCGTTATGTTTATATAATGTTAACAATTGTGTTGGATAAAGACCTAAAATGCACCATAGTGTATGTTAGATGTGATAGTGGGTATGACGGCTATCATGAAACACATCTAATAGTCAATGTGTATTCTGAATTAGTTCCTAGTCGATTGGACCGTCAAAATGAGGATAAGGCCACCCGATCTCGAGACTAGTATCTGCGATGCGAAGTACCATGTTTCATTGCTAGGGAACATTGTGATGTTCTGAGCATGCAGATAGATAGTGACCTGGTGATCTATCGAACTACCCTCGTTCAGACTTTCCAAGTGGTTACCATTTGTCGAGTGGATAAGTCCGAGGTCTTGGTTGTATTGATTAGTCATCGCGACTCGAAACGTCATTGAGACTCTACATGATAGGCGTCTCACTTTGACCCGTTTGACGACTCACTTGGGGTCATTAGGCGGCGTGGTTGGGTGAGACCCCGATGCATGTAGGAGTCGATGCTTCGTTGTCGAGGATTCACCGCTCGCTTACATGCGTGGATATCCTATGCTATCTGAGGGGATAATAGTGCATAAATCTCTGGCCAGAGTACTAGAAGTGTTTTAGGTAAATGGGTTTACCTAGTTACACTCGCGATGTCACTATTCGATCTCCCAGATGTATGCATAGCTATCGGATCTCTAGCGACTCTCGATTTACCAATGGTCGTTGATCTGATCGGGATATATGGATTGAAAGGACCGTACTGTACGCTAACCACGACCAACTGGTTCTTGCAGGCACTATCAGTGATACCTAGGGGATCATGGCGCGATGTTGCTAGGCTTTACCATGATCCGTTGGGCAAGTCCGAAATTTTGATTTCGGAGCCGCAATGATTGTGGGCCCATGGCTAGCTGTATCCCTGAACCATTGAGGGTCACACAAGTACTGGAATCGTGATTGCCGCACGGAAACTGAGCTCAATGTGTTGAGCATATGAGGAGATTTTTAGGGAGTGCGACTTCCTAAAAGTCAACAGGGGTCAAATTGCGATTTCCCGATGTTGAGGGGCAAAACTGTCATTTTGGACTAAGTAATCTGAAAAATTGTTTTCGCATCATAATATTCAGTTTTGGAAAACTGAGTGATCAGTCCGATCTGATCGTCGATCGGAATTATGATGAAACCACGGTGATGCAGATGTTCATGCGTTGGACTGGGCCCGCCCCAAGTCCAATGGGCCGGTTCAAGCCCATCACACCTATACATAGTCTTGAGCCTAGGGTTGCACAACACAAGCATCATAACAAAACCCTAGCACCACACGCCGCCTCCCTCTCCCTCACCTCACTTCGCCGACCGCCGCATCACGCCGCTGGCTGCCGGCCGCCGTAGTCCGATCTTCGCACGATTGGACTTGTTCTGATCCGTGCGACGAGGAGATTCCATTTGTGATAAAATCCATCAGCCTTCTAGTGCAGGCTGATCGGAGGAAGATCAAATCCGGTCGTGGACCTGATTAGACGTAATCTACCGCCGCCTACCGTGAAGAGCCAGTCTCCCTGTGATTCTGGTTGGAGCCAGGCGCCTGTCGCCAGCAAGGTAACAATCAAAGAACCCCCTATGAATGGTTGGTTGATTTGTTTTATTGTATTAAACGTTTCCCGGCGCAAATTTCAAATTTCCACTGCGCCGTCGGGAGACGGGATCCGGATCCGCCACCGCTTTTCCCAACAGATAGGTTATGGGTACCACGAACTGATAATGTGAGGATTGAGAAATTCAAATTTAGAATTTTCAGATTTTAGAATTTTGAATTTTTAGATTTCAGACTTCTACTGTAGCGTGGGAGCAAGGTTGCTGTTGGCAGCAGAGGCGCGGGAGCGAAGTTGCTGTTGACAGCAAGTTATTGTAGCTAATGCATGATACGCTGTCGTTCCGTGAAAACCAGTTTTTGCGCAATTCAGATAGTTACTGTAGCGAAAGGGGTGATGCGTCGTCGTTTCGCTGTGGTAACGCTTGGTGATATCTGTTAACAGCGAGTTCCAGTAGCGGGAGAAAAACGCAGTCGTTTTGGTTTAGCGTTAGCGATCGCTGTTTCAGGAGTTAGTTCATCAGATATGATGACGTAGGTTACGTGATGTCGTATTTGCTTTGAATGGATCTGTAGTAGCGTAGCGCTTTGATCAGATTTGCTGACGTGTGCGAAGTGTTGTCGTTTTGATTAGCGCTCGTTGTGTTGCGATGTGGTTGCTGTTGTGAGCTCCGCACTGTTGAAGAATCTGTTACCAGCTTTTTGTCGCTTCGCAAGAGATATCTGTTGTCAGCTGGTGGAACGCTGTGGCGTCGTTTTTTTAGTTGGTAACGGTGTCGTTTTTTGATTAGCGCTCGTTGTGTTGCGATGTGGTTGCTGTTGTGAGCTCCGCACTGTTGAAGAATCTGTTACCAGCTTTTTGTCGCTTCGCAAGAGATATCTGTTGTCAGCTGGTGGAACGCTGTGGCGTCGTTTTTTAGTTGGAACGGTGTCGTTTTCGGTGTTCTTTTGTGAATGCAATGCTTGATGGTTGCTGTTGGCTTCGTTGAGAGAAAAGTTGGTATCTGTTGTAAGCAACCACTAGTGTCTGTCGAGAGATATCTGCTGTTTCGATGTTTGTTGATTTTTGTGAACAGCAGCTGTTGGTTGCGGGAGATATTTATATGAGTATTGATCGACACTTAGAAATATTTTCAACCAGATATTTCTTATCCTCTTCTCTGTTGAAACCCTCGACCGACACTGTTCATTCGAACATTTCTCCGTTAGATTTCCATCGTTTCCATCCTTTGTTTTAGACGATTTTTGTGGCGCTGAATTCCCCTTGCTTAGCTCTTTCGATTGCTACCCATTTCAGGCCCTGAATTGACATTTGAGGAGAAGTGCGAAGCTGCTGTGTCTTCGTGCCGTGAATTCAGTTGGTGCTTCTGTTGGTTTAAGCTTCTGGGTAAGCATCTCTTGTAGTTTTGAGCTCTGTCCTTGTAGTAATACCTGTGTAGATGCTTAGAACTTGAGTTGAGTTCTGGCCGTAGGTGTTAGAGTGTACAGGTTCATATTCGTGCTTGAATTGAGCTGATTTGCGAGGCTTTGTAACAGATTTCAGCTCCTTAAAGTCTTCAGCCGTGAATTTTGAATCAGGAGAAATCTGTTTTCTCAGACCGTGTGTTCTGCCGTGTCTTGTGCAAATTTGTTGAGGTACATGTTGAAGTTTGAGGTACGAATTGAGCAGTTCTTAACGGCTTTGAGCATGGCTATAATTTGGGTTATGAATTGCTGTTATGTGTTTACGTGAGGCAAGCATGATGAATCGATTGATTATATGTCTTGTTTCATGTACTGTGAATTGTATGCATTTGAATTGAATAGCATGCATTTTGAATTGAATATTGATTGACAATTCATGCATACATCTTGAGCCAGATTTGATTTATTGATGACCAGAGATAGAGCCACGTTGTGACCGGTAGACAGATTTGTCGTGCCAGAAAGGTCCAACGCTATCATCGGAGTGGTGGACCGACTGTTTGGTTGTGTCAGAATACCACCGAGCTGTGATGGGTTAATTTGAGTGGCCAGACCAGAATATCATGGACCGATGATTCCCCCCGGTCGATGCACCGGTTGGGGTTAGAGGCTTGAGTTGATTTTCCAGATTGATCACTGGCCTAGATGACCGATTCCTTTGACAGCCTCATGCATTTCATAACTTGATTTTTAGCATGTTGCATGATTAGCTGTTTTTAGATGGCTCTTCGTACTGAGACTTGACCTCGTATTTGTTTTCCTGCTTTTGTGTTGTTTGGGTCTGTGTTACCCATTTGCAGGATCTTCATGTAACCAATCTGGACAGAGTGAAGGTTCAGCTGGTCGATCCCCATTTCCTTGAGTCCCAGTTTATTTTATTATGTATCGAAGCCGGGGGATGCCCCGTGTCATATGTATTTTGGGGATCCGTATTTGAATTGAGTTTTGTTGTTACCTGATTTGATTGAGTTTGAGTTAACTCTTATTTTGATTATGAATATTTTGAATGTATGTCATTTTATTTCAAAAAATTTTTAAGCCCGATTTTACGCTTTTGTGATTATGTGCTTAATTGTGCTATTATCTTTGAGTAATTAGCACGGGGCCTGACATTTTTGGTATCAGAGCTTAAACTGGGATATGCTCGATTTCCTTTGACCACACTCGAGTCTAGGCACAGAGTTTTGATTTGATTTTTGATTGACTCTGTGACTTATGTGATCTATTATCTGCCTTGATGTTATATCTGTTGTGAAATATTACCCTGAGATTGTTTATATGCCGTCGAGGAGAGGTAGAGGTAGGACTGCTAGACGTTCCGCTGAGGAGTCTAGGGCCTCGGTTAGTGATGAGGGTATTCAACAGAATGAATCTTTGTGGCGTCATGAGAGGCAGGCAGGGGTTGAGGATGTGTCGAGACAGATAGACGAGATGGAGTTAGTTCTAGTGAGGTTTCAGTTTACGACGGTACGCATTTTTCAGCCTGTGCAAGAAGTGTCGCAACCGTTTCAGTCTCCTCCAGGGTCGCAGATATCAAATCGTCAAAGGTATAGGCCCCGAGGAAAACAGTTTAGGAAGCGATCTCATTCGAGTTCCTCTGGTTCTGTGAGTTCTGGTGGCATTACTTCTGGCAGTGTGTTATGTGGACAGTGCGGAGGGAAGCACGAGACTTCGCAGTGTCGTGGAGTTCAGGGGTCATGCCGTAACTGTGGACAGCCACGAAACTTTGTTAGAGTGTGTCCTTTGTTGAGGGGTCAGTCTTCAGTTCCTTCGCAGCAGGGATCAGCTGGTGGTTCTTCTCAGAGACCGCAGTTTCCTGCCCCTACCCAGCGATCTGGATTTCAGCCTAGTGGACCGTCTAGGTTTGGAGGACCTTGGAGACCTCAGTTCCAGATTCCACAGCAGGCTCAGGCGAATGCTTTGACGAGAGTGCAGGCTGAGGATTCGCCTGGGATTTGATGAGCACATTTTGGTGTCCAATCTGATTGTTTTGGGAATCAGAGATTTTGATTGCATCTTGGGGATGGATGTATTATCTAGCTATAAGGCTACAGTAGATTGTTTTCATGGTGTGGTGAGATTTTGCCCTGATTCGGGTGAGAGGTGGGAGTTCGACGGTGCTGATTCACGCTCGAAGATTCCACTGGTGTCTGCCATGGAGATGTTTAGCCTGCTATCGCTGGATAATGCTGGATTCATGATTTATGCGCTTGACGTTTCCCAAGAGCCACGATTGGAGTTGAGCGACATTCCGATCGTCCGAGAGTTTTCCGACGTGTTTCCAGATGAGATTCCTGGATTCCCTCCAAGATGTGAGATCTATTTCAGCATTGAGTTGGTTCCCGGTACCGCTCCGATTTCTACAGTTTTGTACCGGTTGGTGCCAGCAGAGTTGAAAGAGCTGAAGGATCAGTTGAGAGATATCTTGGAGAAAGGCTTCATCAGACCGAGTATGTCGCCTTGGGGAGCTACGATTCTTTTTGTGAAGAAGAAGGATGGGTCTATGAGGATGAGCGTGGATTTCCGACAGTCGAATAAAGCGACGGTGAAAAACAAGTATCCTTTGCCGAGGATTGATGACTTGTTCGATCAGTTGCAGGGATCGGTCGTTTACTCGAAGATTGATTTGCGCTCTGGTTATCACCAGTTGCGGATTAGAGACGCTGACGTGGCGAAGACAGCATTTCGGACTCGATATGGGAATTATGAGTTTCTGGTCATGCCGTTTGGGTTGACAAATGCCCCAGCTGTTTTCATAGATTTGATGAATCACGTCTTTAGTGAGTATATCGATCGGTTCGTGATCGTCTTCATAGATGACATCCTAGTGTATTCGAGGAGCTTGAGAGAGCATAAGGAGCATCTGAGGTTGGTGTTGCAGATATTGAGAGATTCGCAGTTGTACGCCAAGTTCAGCAAGTGTGAATTTTGGCTTGATCGGATTGTCTATGAGTACAGCCTATCAGGCAGCGATGAGTTCGAGATTGGCTATGAGTACAGCCTATCACCCACAGACGGATGGTCAGTCTAAGCGGACTATTCAGACTTTATAGGATATGCTGCGTGCAGTGGTGATGGATTTCAGTGGTGGCTGGCAGGATTCGCTATCCTTAGTTGAGTTTTCGTATAACAATAGCTACCAGGTGACTATCGGAATGGCTCCATTTGAGACGTTGTATGGTCGAAAGTGCAGATCTCCGATCTGTTGGGAAGAAGTTGGTGAGAGACAGCTTTCTAGCCCTGAATTTGTGCAGCATATGAAAGATCAGATTGATTTTATACGAAGTAGGATGAAGGCTGCACAAGATAGATTTACCAGCTATGCTAACAGAAGACGCAGACCTTTGGAGTTTGAGGTTGGAGATCGAGTATCTCTCAAAGTTTATCCTTTCAAGAGCATGATGAGGTTCAGATTTAAAGGCAAATTAGCTCCTAGATTCGTTGGTACCTTTGAGATTATTGAGAGGATTGGACAGTAGGCTTACAGATTGAGGCTGCCCGATGAGTTAGCAACGATGCATGACGTTTTTCATGTGTCAATGTTGAGAAAATATGAGCCAGATCCGTCCCATGTTTTGAGAACCGATGAAGTTGAGCTGGATTCTGCCTTGAGCTATGTTGAATATCCAGTGCAGATTCTGGATAGCAAGGAGAAGCAGCTGAGGAACAAAGTGATTCCGTTGGTAATGGTCCAATGGAGCAAGCATGGCCGAGAAGAAGCTGCCTGGGAGGTTGAGTAGAAGATGAGGCAAGACTGGCCTCATTTGTTTGAGCACTGATAGTGTAATTCCAGGTAATTTCTAAGGTTTGATTTGAGCTTGATTGATGATCGTGTTTGAATTGTGATGTTTTGGGAGGTTGAGTAGAAGATGAGGCAAGACTGGCCTCATTTGTTTGAGCACTGATAGTGTAATTCCAGGTAATTTCTAAGGTTTGATTTGAGCTTGATTGATGATCGTGTTTGAATTGTGATGTTTTGATTGAATTTTCCTTGAGTTTTCCTTGGATTTCGAGGAAAAAATCTCTTAAGGTGGGGAGAATGTGAGGATTGAGAAATTCGAATTTAGAATTTTCAGATTTTAGAATTTCAAATTTTTAGATTTCAGACTTCTACTGTAGCGCGGGAGCGAGGTTGCTGTTGACAGCAAGTTACTGTAGCTAATGCGTGATACGCTGTCGTTCCGTGAAAACCAGTTGTTGTGCAATTCATATAGTTACTGTAGCGAAATGGGTGATGCGTCGTCGTTTCGCTGTGGTAACGCTTGGTGATATCTGTTAACAGCGAGTTCCTGTAGCGGGAGCAAAACGCCGTCGTTTTGGTTTAGCGTTAGCGACCGCTGTTTCGGGCGTTAGTTCATCAGATATGATGACGTAGGTTACGTGACGTCGTATTTGCTTTGAATGGAACTGTTGTAGCGTAGCGCTATGATCATATTTGCTGACGTGGGCGAAGTGTTGTTGTTTTGATTAGCGCTCGTTGTGTTGCGTTGCGGTTGCTGTTGTGAGCTCCGCACTGTTGAAGAATCTGTTACCAGCTTTTGGTCGCTTCTCAAGAGATATCTGTTGTCAGCTGGTGGAATGCTGCGGCTTCGTTTTGTTTAGTTGGAACGGTGTCGTTTTGGGTGTTCTTTTGTGAATGCAACGCTTGATGGTTGTTGTTGGCTTCGTTGAGAGAAAATCTGGTATCTGTTGTGAGCAACCACTGGTGTCTGTCGAGAGATATCTGCTGTTTCGATGTTTGTTGATTTTTGTGAGCAGCAGCTGTTGGTTGCGAGAGATATTTATATGAGTGTTGATCAACACTTAGAAATATTTTCAACCCGATATTTCTTATACTCTTCTCTGTTGAAACCATCAATCGACACTCTTCATTCGAACATTTCTCCGTTAGATTTCCATCATTTCCAGCCTTTGTTTTAGACGATTTTGGTGGGGCTGAATTCCCCTTGCTTAGCTCTTTCGATTGCTACACATTTGAGGACCTGAATCGACATTGTAGGAGAAGTGCGAAGCTGCTGCGTCTTCGTGCCGTGAATTCTGTTGGTGCTTCTGTTGGTTTAAGCTTCTGGGTAAGCATCTCTTGTAGTTTTGAGCTCTGTCCTTGTAGTAATACCTGCGTAGATGCTTAGAACTTGAGTTGAGTTCTGGCCGTAGGTGTTAGAGTGTACAGGTTCAGATTTGTGCTTGAATTGAGCTGATTTGCGAGGCTTTGTAACAGATATCAGCTCCTTGAAGTCTTCTGGCGTGAATTTTGAATCTGCAGAAATCTGTTTTCTCAGACCGTGGGTTCTGCCGTGCCTTGTGCGAATTTGTTGAGTTAGATTGTGAAGTTTGAGGTACGAATTGAGCAGTTCTTAACAGCTTTGAGAATGGCTATAATTCGGGTTATGAATTGCTGTTATGTGTTTACGTGAGGCAAACATGATGAATTGATTGATTATATGTCATGTTTCATGTACTGTGAATTGTATGCATTTGAAGTGAATAGCATGCATTTTGAATTGAATATTGATTGACAATTAATGCATACATCTTGAGCCAGATTTGATTTATTGATGACCTGAGATAGAGCCACGTTGTGACCGGTCGACAGATGTGTCGTGCCAGAAAGGTCAAACTATCATCGAAGTGGTGTACCGACTGTTTGGTTGTGTCAGAATACCATCGAGCTGTGATGGGTTAATTTGAGTTGCCAGACCAGAATATCACGGACCGATGATTCCCCCCGGTCGATGCACCGGTTGGGGTTAGAGGCTCGCCTGAGTTGATTTGCCAGATTGATCACTGGACTATATGACCGATTCCTTTGACATCCTCACGCATTTCATAACTTCATTTTTAGCATGTTGCATGATTAGCTGTTTTTAGATGTCTCTTCGTACTGAGGCTTGACCTCGTATTTGTTTTCCTGCTTTTGTGTTGTTTGGGTCTGTGTTACCCATTTGCAGGATCTTCAGGTAACCAAGCTGGACAGAGTGGAGGTTCAGCTGTTCGATCCCCATTTCCTTGAGTCCCAGTTTATTTTATTATGTATCGAACCCGTGGGATGCCCCGTGTCATATGTATTCCGGGGATCTGTATTTGAATTGAGTTTTGTTGTTACCTGATTTGATAAAGTTTGAGTTAACTCTTATTTTGATTATGAATATTTTGAATGTATGTTTTGAGTTCAGGCCCATTTTATTTTGAAAAATTTTTAAACCCGATTTTACGCTTCCGTGATTATGTGCTTAATTGTGCTATTATCTTTGAGTAATTAGCACGGGGCCTGACAGATAACTTGTGATCTCACACCGTACGCAGTTCGCCCAGGAGGAATGAAGATGTATAAAGATTTGCAAAAGTTGTATTGGTGGCCACGAATGAAACACGATATCTCCAGATTCATTTCAAAATTCTTAACACGCCAACAAGTATAAGCAGAACACCAAAGATCAGCAGGTATGTTAAAGCCTCTTCCGGTAAAAGAATGGAAATGTGATAATATTTCTATGGACTTCGTAGTGGGACCAACAAGAACATTACATGGGTTCAGTTCAATTTGTGTTATAGTGGATAGACTAACCAAGTCAACTCATTTTTTTCATGTTAAGACGACCTTCTAGCTGAACAAGTACACCGAGCTGTATATCAAGGAATAGTGAGACTTCACGGTATCCCAGTAGCAATCGTATCAGATATAGATCCAAGATTTACATCGAGGTTATGGAAAAGTCACATCAAGCTTTGGGAACCAAACTAACGTTAAGTACAGCTTTCCATCCCCAAACTGATGGTCAATTAGAAAGAGTAATTCAGACAATTGATATCTACTTCGCGCATGTGCGATTTATTATACTGAAAGCTGGGATTACAAGTTACCCTTGATAGAATTCAATTACAACAAAGTTACCTGTGGGGAAGAAATGTGAGGTATGGATGGTTAACGATTAATTTGGAAAATTAATCGGGTGTTGGCATAGACCAGATCGGGCGCAAGCTGTTCTGGGACATATTAGCTCTGAACTAGATGACCTGAAAGAAAGCGAGCTGGTCTCTGCGTGGAACAGCTTTGGGCTAGTTTTCATAGAACGGTTCGAGCTGAATGGTTGGATGTTTATAAATGGTTGTCGCAAGCTATTATGGGTCCTCTAAGCTGGATATCCTTATCTGATAGCAGAGCGACGTCGTTTTGGAGAAACCAGCTTAGAGGGGCGCAATTTGGTGGTACTACGTGGACAGGCCCGGTTCGTGGTTTTAGGTTGACCGGCACGGTTCATGGGTACCAGCTTAGGCAAGAGCTGGGAGTGTGCGAGCTGGTCTAGTTACGTTTGATCTGGTCGTCCCGAGCTGGAGTGCAGTGCAACGTCGTTTAGTGACACCAGCTTTGATGATAGCTGGATAGTAAACGTGAGCTGGCCAAGGCGTAATTTGTTCTATAGTTGTGAGCTGTTATGTATGTTGTGATCTGTTGGGATAGTAGACTGGGTGTATGGACTATTCTCATAGTGCAAGTTGGATGACGTATACCAGCTGGGAGAGAAGGCCCGTGGGCTGGTTTACGCCTGAGCTGGTACCAGCTTTGTAACGACCAGATCATTTAGAAGCCCACAATTAGAAAATTATGAGAATAAGGGATTACATTGCTATTTCAATTCAATTCTTGAATATTTCAGTCTACGTTATGATCAATCTTTATATTATTATAGATTGATATTCAAATGCTAGAATACAAGTACAGTAGATGTTAATAACTTCTGCAAACCAAGTGGATTCTCTGTTTAACTAAAATTCTCGGTTTCCATGCACATCTTTTGTTTTGAAAAACAGAGCACGCTTTCATAAAAGTTTTACATATTGATACAATGTGTTTGTTTTCCTTAGTCATTGTAAATCATATAAATAGAATCTTAAGCTGCTTCATGCATCATTACTTTCAAATCAAAATATATTAAGCGGTGCTCGCTCTCAAAGAAGCCGAACCAAAATACTTTCAAAAGTGTTTTAGAGGAAACAGGCGGTGCGCAAGAAGTATATTGAATTTTCTGCTGCCCTTGTGTTAAAGATACCAGGCAAGTAAACTCTGTTTCTTGCTCACTCAATAGAAAGCATATATTCAATTCTGTTTTATGTTTACGGTATGAGTTTTAAAGGAAGAAGGTTTCGACTGTTCTTCAAAGAAAAACCATAAAGTTCATGCTCTGTTTTATGAAAAAGTTGAGTTACTGTAATTTTTGATTCAAGGATGATTTAGAAAATATTTTGGTGATGTTATTCTAATGAATTCTAGAGTTTCCAGTAATTCATTCATCGAAGTAGCTTACAAGTAGCTTATTCGATTCTTTCCAGAAGCTTTAGAAAGTATGTCGAAGTCTTTAGAGGAAGGTAACCTTCGTAGTTCATGGTTATCTACAATAGGAAAGCTGGTTTTATACCTCTGCTGATATTGCCTTATCGAAAATATTCTAAGTATGAAATCAGCAGGTTCATTTCTTTGCTTTCGCAAATTCAGCAGATGTTTTGTAAAATCAACAGATACATAAATCAAGCAGTAGCGACTGGTTGTAGCAACCGAGTTATGCGCTACGACATCGTTTTGATTTATAATTATTTAAAAGACCTCGCGACTGGATTCTTGTCTTGCGACTGGTTCCTATTCGTTGCGACTGGTACTGTTCACCAGCAGATGTATTTTATTTCATTATTTCAGCAGTTGCTTTACTTATTTCTAAGTACTGTTCATTCAGCTGGTATTAGTCTTGCGACTGGTACTATTCATCCCAGCTGGTCACTGTTCATCCTTCGTTTTCTTCATTAGATAACGAAAATCTCAGAATTTGTTCTTCTTTCAATTCTAAATTAGTGTAATGAATCTTTCGATTTATCTGACAGATTCAACTAGCTAAATTATTCAGTTTTCATCTTCGCAAGCATTACAAGGAAATTCTTTATAGTTCCAGAACATCATTAGACAAACGAAAACCAGTAGCTCAAATAAAAAGAAAGAAAACAGAGCAGAACATTGTTTTACGAAATGTTTTTAAGTTATGACAATGAAAAGGGTCCCTAATGAAAGGGTGAGTGCGCGGCTGACGAACCGTGTGCCCTTTTAACCAGGAAGGACTAGGATTACAGGTCGACGGATCTGTATACCCCTTCAACCATGAGCCATAGTGCTAAGACTGATATCAACAGTTTGATCAAACGAAATGGACCAAATGTTTAATGTATTGTCATAATTTTCCCAGAAAATGAAAGAAGAGCACAAGGGTGATTACGATCACAGCTCCTAAGAGATGTTTAAAGAAAATGTTTTCAGAATTGATTCATGCTTATGCCTTCGATTACTGCTAGACTTCATAAGTTATGATACGCTTGTCCATTCTTAAGCGTAACATTCAGACTCCAGTACATACCCGTTCATGAGCAATTGTATTCTTACTTTTGTTAT
>KV010417.1:245390-259743 GCA_001598015.1 Dorcoceras hygrometricum | reverse complement strand
AAGGGTTTCCTCCACCCCCCCCCCCCTTCTGAACTCCTGTTCATATATTGATCCTATTTCTGGGACCATCAGTGTGTAAAACTGTTAATAAGCTTCCGATTTTCAGAGAGTATTTCAAGTTGTTTCCACAAGATTTCATATCTTACTTGATCTACTTCTCGGTGTACAAACTTTCAAAAACACTGAGCTACTGCAGCTCAAAATGTGTACAGACCAAATTTCATGTTGTGACGCCCAAACCCATTGTAATCAACGGAATGGAGTAAATGGATAATCGAAAGGATATACAAGGACTAAATGCGAAATATTGTAAGCTGTTACAAAAACTGGTACACAAAAAGATGACGCCAAAATTAAACAGTAGAAACAGCTTTGGAGTCAAAGAACTTCATATTTTGATTACAAAATGATATTGAAACTATTGGAACTTTATATGAATTCTATATTATTGTAATGGATCTTAATACAGTTTCGACAAATGATCAAAAACAACAACAGCACTGGCTTTGCATAAACGCTGGACTTTGACAAACACATGCAACCCACAAATATGGTTCAGCTCGTGCCACCCGTCTGCCCCTAAGCTGCCTCACCTGCATCAGGAAAACTAGTGAACCTAAGGGCTCAACAAGTAAAACTGAGGATAACAAAGTCACATAATGCAGGCAAAATTGAATCATGATACGTAAATTAAAGAAGTCATCTGAGCTGAAATCTTGCTAATTAAAAGAAAGATCGGGACATCAGATCTGAATCGCATTTATATACTGAGTGACTATGGCCTAGAGGCTCTCTGGTGGTCCTGGTGCATCCTAGCATGTTATCTGAATTCAGTAACTTCTTGTGAAGGGATATTACAGTAAATACCATAATCTTGGTCCCTTCCTGGTTGACCGGGTCCTCTATGCCATAAATCCTTAAAATTGAAAGATACTTCCTTTAATTGAAATGAAAATAGCTATTATACATTGCTCTTGATCGAAGATCGATTACTAAAACTGGTTGATCACTGCTATGAAACTCATTTTGTCTTTAAAAACATTACTGAGTGTACAGCTGGCTACGAGCTGATGATAGCAGAAACCAGCTCGAAAGAGAAAATGACTTATGAACACAAAACAGATTTGGCTACAGAAAACAGTTCACATCTAGTTCAAAGAAAACAGCTTAAGCGTAGTAAAACAGATTTGGTTCTAAGGAAACAGCTTACGCGTAGTGAAACAGTAACATAAGCTTCGAGCAAGAATTTCAGCTTGGAAGGTCACTCAGCTTGGATAAACCCAATCAGTTTAGAAATGGATCACGCAGTCTGGTCAAGGAAATTAGGCCAGATATGCTTAGAAACGAAGGTCCTGCAACCAGCTCAAACAGTCCCTAAAAAAACTAGCTCAGCTTATCAAATCGGAACATAGTCCCGATCGAACCAGCATCGCCTATCTGTTCAGAGTCAATGTCCTGAACCTTTACAGCACACGGGAAACTAGAAACTTCTCTTGGCTTATCTTATCTGGAATCTGTACAACTCAGTATTGAAAACACAACTGCTTGTTAAAAGATAACTGGTGAGTTTCCTCAAAACTAAAACATCAAAGCAGTGAATCCATAGCTTGAACATAAACATGAAATGACTGAACTGAAACATGCATCAGGCAAGCACACAACAGAAAACAACGCAACAATATATGTTTTCCAGATGCATCAAGAATCAATTTTACTTTCCTGAACTGAGAATCGCAACGAACAGATGGCCTTGGCTGGAAATCTTCTCAAGCACAGTCGGCGAGCTCTTGTATATTTTGAGAGAAATGAAATATTTTCTTGTAACACAAAATGAGCTCTTGAACTTACGTAGAAATCATATATGTGGGAGCATGATTGCAGTAGGTATATGTACAATAATTAGGCATGGTTAGCTCACCAAATCCTTGCAAAATTAGTAAAACTACCTACTACTATTTTAATTTTTAAACTTGTTACCACATTTTTATAAAACCAAATCTCCTATCAAAGCATTTTATTTAAAAGAAAAGTTGCTCCATCTCGGGATTGTGCTTGGGGCGACATCCTTCAAGAAACCATCTGGCTGTGCTTCTAATCTGGAAGAAAAAAGAAAGAAATCAGCTTATATGACTAATGCTAGCTTGAACTTGAATCTGAATGCTCGAAATCTCAAAACAGCCCTTAAAATAAAAAGGCTAGAAATTGTGGTCCTATGGATTTTGGGGCGCTACATGAACAAAGCTACCGTGATGAATAAATACACATTACTGAGGATCGATGATTTATTTGATCAGCTCCAAGGTTCAGCCATGTATTATAAGATTGATATGCGTTCCGGGTATCACCAGTTGTGAATTCCAGAGGTGAATGTTGCGAAAACTGCATTTCGGACGAGGTATGGGTATTATGAGTTTTTGGTTATGCCTTTTGGTTTGAATAATGCCCCTGCAGTTTTCATGGAATGAATGAACCGAGTCTTCAGAGAGTTCATCGATCAGTTCGTGATTGTCTTCATCGATCATATTTTGGTCTACTCGAAGACTCTGATGCAGCATAAAGAGCACTTAAGGTTAGTTCTCTAGATACTTCGCGACTCACAGCTGTATGTCAAGTTCTCCAAATGCGAGTTTTGGTTGAATAGAGTAGTGTTTCTGGGTCATGTCATTTCGGCTGAAGGAATATCCGTTGATCCCAGTAAGGTAGAGGATGTTGTAAACGGGGAACTTCCCAAGAAAGTCTCGGAGATTCGTAGGTTTTTGGGATTGTCTAGCTATTATCGACGCTTCATTGAGGGATTCTCTAGTATAGCTAAGCCTATGACGCATCTGACCCAGAAGGACGAGATTTTTTTGGATGGAGGAATGCAAGAACAGCTTCCAGCTGCTCAAGGAGAAGCTAACTACAGCGCCAGTGTTAGATTTACCTTCAGGTTCAGGTGGTTTCGTGGTATGTTCTGATGCCTCATTTAGCGGATTGGGTTGTGTTCTGATGAAGCATGGTTGGGTCATCGCGTATGCTTCCCGCCAGCTGAAACACCATGAGGCTCGATACTAGGTTCATGACTTGGATTTGGCAGCCGTCGTCTTTGCCTTGAAGATTTGGCGCAACTATATCTATGGCGAATAGTTTTTGGTGTATACTGATCACAAGAGTCTTCAGTACCTCTTCTCACAGTCCGCTTTGAATATGAGGCAGCGCAGATGGATGGAGCTGCTTAAGGAATTCGATTGCGAGATTCAGTACCAGCCTGGGAAAGTGAATGTAGTTGCTGATGTGCTTAGCAGGAAAGCTGAACTGTCGATGCTTGCATCGCTAAATATCTCAAAAGTCCATGAGCATCTGAGCACTACTGGTTGGCGTTTCTACCCGGGTGATTATTTCGTGATGGTTTCATCTTTTCAATTTGAGCCATAGATTGTTGCGGACATTAGCGCAGCCCATAGAACTGACCCATATATCCATGAGCTGAAGTTGAAGATTGAAGTTGGTCAGCTGGAGGATTACTCTGTCGCATATGATGGTTGTTTGAGGTTTCGGGGCAGGTTAGTGGTGCTTAACCTGATCGATTTGAAGGAAATGATCTTAAGGGAAGCTCAATACAGTCGACATAGTGTCCATCCGGGTGCAAGGAAGATTTAGCATGCCTTGAAACCGCATTACTGGTGGGCAGGTTTGAAGAATGACGTTGCTGATTTTTTTGCCCGTTGTCTGAATTTTCAGCAGGTTAAAGCATAACGGATGAGACCTGCTAGACTATTGCAGAGTTTAAAGGTGCCCCAATGGAATTGGGAGCATGTAGCAATGGATTTTGTGACCCATTTGCCTCGTACCAGTCGAGGATGTGATTCCATTTGGGTAGTAATCGAAAGACTCTCGAAGTCGACTCACTTCATACAAAATGATGAATTCCTTGAAGAAAATGGCGAAGCAGTACATCGATTTCGTAGTTCGATTGCATGGAGTGCATGTATATATAGTTTCAGACAGAGATCCGAGGTTCACTTCCAAATTCTGGAAGAGCTTACAAGCAGCCTTAGGCACCAGATGGCTATGAGTACAACCTATCATCCCCAAACCGATGCCCAATCTGAGAGGACTATACACACCTTGGAGGATATTCTACGAGCTATTGTCATGGATTTCAGTGGTAGTTGGCAGGATTCATTATCACTGGTGGGAATTTTGTACAATAACAGCTACCAGGTAACGATTGGAATGGCATCGTTTGAAGCATTGTATGGTAGGAAGTGCAGGTCGCCAATTTGTTGGGAAGAATTGGGGAAGAAGAAGTTGTATTATCCTGAATTTGTGCAGCAAATGAAGGATCAAGTGGATCTAATTCGACAGCGTATGAAGGCTGCACAAGATCGCCAAGATAGTTATTCAAACTGGAGGCGTCGGCCTTTAGAATTTCAGGTTGGTGGTCGAGTTTTCTTTAAAGTTTCTCCTTTCAGAAGTGTTATGAGATTTGGGCTCAAGGAAAATTTAGCTCCTCGTTATGTTGGACCTTATGAAATTGTGGAGAGTATCGGGCCTTTAGCTTATCGTTTGCTGTTGCCGCCCGAGCTATCCTCCTTACACGACATGTTTCATGTGTCTATGTTGAGGAAGTATGAGCTGGATCCTTCTCATGTGCTACGAAATGACGATGTGGAGCTAGATCGGACGTTGAGTTATGTTGAATATCCCTTGAAAATTTTGTACAGGAAGGAGAAACAGCTCCAGAACAAGACCATTACCTTGGTGATGGTCCAATGGAGCAAGCATGTCAGCGAAGAGGCTACGTGGGATCTAGAGGAGAAGATGCAGAATGAGTGGCCTCATATGTTTCAGTATGCATCTTACTAGCTTCCATAGACAGAATTCTAGATGTTGTTTTCCCAGTTAACTTAAATTCCTAACTTGTAGTTGTTCTGTGAGTTCTGAAACTGCTATGAATTTTCTGTATCATGTAATCAATTTTGGTGTTTTAGTGATGTTCTGGGATGTTGAGGTTTCAATCGGTTTTGGAGTCTGTTGTTTGATTTCGAGGACGAAATCCTTTTTAGTGGGGGGGGGGTGAGAAATGTGAGGTCTGGATGGTTAACAATTAACTTGGATAATTAATCGGGTGTTGGCATAGACCAGATCGGGCGCGAGCTGGTCTGGGACAGATTAACTCTGAACTAGATGACCCGAAGGAGAGCAAGCTGGTCTGTGCGTGGAATAGCTCTGGGCTAGTTTCGTAGAACGGTCCGAGCTGGATTGTTGGATGTTTATAAATTGTTGTCGCAATCTATTCTGGGTCCTCTAAGCTGGATATCATGAGCTAGTAGTGGAGCGATGTTGTTTTTGAGAAACCAGCTTAGAGGGGCGCAATCTGGTGGTACTGCGTGGACCAGCCCGGTTCGTGGTTTTAGTGTAGACTGGCATGGGTTCATGGGTACCAGCTTAGGAAAGAGCTGGGAGTGGGCGAGCTGGTCTTCTTACGCGTGATCTGGTCGTCCCGAGCTGGAGTGCGGTGCAACGTCGTTTAGTGATACCAGCTTAGATGCTAGCTAGATGATAAACGTGAGCTGGCCAAGGCGTAATCTGTTCTATAGTTGTGAGCTGTTGCATACGTTGTGATCTGTTGGGATAGCAGAGCCGGTGTATGGCCTATTCTAGTAGTGCAAGCTGGATGACGTATACCAGCTGGGAGAGAAGGTCGTCGGATGGTTGAAGCCTGAGCTGGTACCATCTTGGACCCCGAGCTGTCGATGGCTACTGTTCATAGACCGCGAGAGACGTAAGTGATATAGATATGGACTTTGGCCGGGTACACGCAATACACTCCAACACTTAGAAAATATTTCTTCTCGAGAGCTCGACACCCCAGCCCGTCTTAGAATCCTAGCTACTGTTCACCGTAACCTATTTCTTCCCATTGTTGGCGGTAGACAACTTGGTTGGAGCAAGGCTGGTAGCGTTGGATCCATCTTGCCAAGACCGTTCTTCCTATACCGCTTTTGAAGGCTTCGAACAGAACAACTAGAAAAGTGTGCACGAAGAAGCTACAGTGTGCTACCTGTTTGCATTCCGACCGATTCGTTCTTCCGTTCAGGTAGTGCTTTCGAATAAGTGTTAGATCCTACCCTACGCTTTGTTTATAACCAGTTATCATGTTTGAGTGTAGGATAGAACTTGGCTGAGCTGGTAGCTCCTCGTTCGGGTTTTCGGTAGTAGCGTCCCTAAGCTGGTCGTTGTTGTTTAACTTAGCAGGTTGCAGGTCTGCGTTGTTCGGGACCCCTATTGTGGTAATTGTATGTTACAGCTTTGTGATAAGCTTGTACGTACTTGATTGTGTGTTGTTATGCTGAGCTTGTGTATGCCTGTGATTTACTGCTACTGCTTGCATCTGTGTTGTGTTCTGTACATTGCCAGCTTCTGTTTTGCATACACGTATTTCGCATGAGCTCGCCTTTTCTCGTTAGCCCTTGTCTTTGTGCTAATCTATCTGTACCAGGTAGTGTTCGTCTGATTTGCGACCTAACTGATCGAATTAGGATACTATGTATTTCAATCAAAGAATTCTAGTGGAAATCCTTCCTTGCTAGAAAGAAAAGGAGACGTAGAAGTGTTGCTTCGAAATTCCATAAACAAATCTCTATTTCTATCATCTTTATTACACACATTCATTTTACGTTCACTGTTAACTCAAGAAAACAGATTGACTCAGTACAAGCAGTTGGCTGTTAACTCAGCTAATTTGAATATAGTTTTTAAACATAATTTTTAAAAGGTTTATTCAACCCCCTTCTAAACTCCAAGTGTGACGCCCAAACCATGGGTATCAACGGATTTAAATAAAAAGAAATAAAAAAGGAAAAGAAGGGCCGAAATGAAATATTGTAAGCTGTATTTCTTACAACATAAAAATGTTGAGACACAAACACACCTGGAGCCAAATAATAAATAGCGGAAACATATTCTAAACATCATACTTCATATATATAGCAAAGTGCGATATTACAACATCTAAATTTCTATATGAATTTACTATTGTTGTAATGGATCTAATACAGATTCGTCAAAGATCAAAAACAAACAACAGCTGTGCGGAAAACGTCGACCATTGATAAACACAATCACCACAGCTGATTCAGTTTCCACCACCCGCTTGCCCCAGATCTGTCTCACCTGCATCATTTAAAAGCTAATGAGCCTAGGGGCTCAGCAAGTAAAATATGAGATATCAAAATCACTTAATGTCCTAGGCTCAGCAAGTAAAATATGAGATATCAAAATCACTTAATGCAGGCAGACTTCTGAACTTTAACATAACTTAGTTTAAAGGAATACATTCAAACGTAAACTTTCTTTCGTAAACTCGGACGTGGGGAAAAATAACCCAGATACCATCATTATTTTCTTATGATTGCTTAGAAGCTCTCCTTTGCTCTTTATGAAAGGGCAATCGACACTCTCAACGACTGCTCACCCTTCCGTTGTGAAAGGGCAACTATCTTAACAGCTGCTCTCCCTTCCTTTATGACCGTATGTTATCTATGGCATAAATCTTTAAAACTAAAATTTTCTTCCATTAAACTCATATCTGGTTGAAATCAGATTTGAACATTATCGGGTTTCAATTTATTTCGAAACTCGTTTCTCTTTAAAATCTCACTGAGAATGATATTCGACTACTGGGAACTCATCGCTGAAGTGAAGCAGATCTGTGGGTTAAGAAAATTAAATTCGGAAACTGAAAAGAGATCTTTATCTTGAGAAAAGATTTGACTATAGAAGTGGTATACACTAACGTTGAAACAGATGTGACAAAAGGAACTGTATCGTTAGCGTAAAACAGATTTGACTTCGGGGTTTGGATAGCTATTAGGAAAACAGATGTCATCATAGAAACAGTGTGTAGGTGTAAAACATATTAATCAGGGAAATTCAGATTCTAGGAAGTCAACAATATAAAATGGGGTTGTTCAGACGTCATTGGTCAACAATGTAGGATCTGACCAAATTTAGATGTGAAGCGAAAACTCGGATCTGACATGAGAATTTCGGATTTGAACATGAAATCTAGTCGCTAGCGTAGGGAACAGATTCTGACTATGAAATTAGTGCTACAACATCACGAACGACACCCAACGATACCAGTGCTGCCTATCAAACCAGAACCAGATTCTGATTTAACCAGCATCACTGATTACTTGGAATCAAGTTCAAATGTCACCATTCACAAGAAGGAAGAACTTTCCTGAGCATACACTTACTCAAATCTGAACTGCTCAATAATTTTAAAACATCAATATCTTTATTAAACATGCTGGAAAGTTTTAGAACAGAAACATATCTTTAAACCCGATCATTCATATTCTTAAACATTCATGAACATATACTTTAGCTATATCTTTAATGTAAAAAAAGGCAAGCAATCCACAAAATTGAGGAAAAACAATATATGCTTTAAATGGTGTAGCAAATGATCAGCTTTTACTTGCCTTTCACTGAGAAATACGAAAACAGTTGATTCTTGTAGAGATCCTCCTCATGAAGACACAACGAGCTCCTTAGAAATATTTGAGAGAACAAGAAAGTATTTTATTCACAAGTGAAAATGAACTTTTCTTTTAAAAACAGTAATATAAGGGAGAGAGATTAGTGGCAGGTGATGTGTTATGATTAAGCATGACACGGAATGCCTACTTTTGTGAAATTTGGTAAAATTTCCCTCTCGATATTTTAGTTTTGCAATTCTACCAAAAGTTTTTGAAAGAAACAATTTGTTCTATTTAAAAATATTTTTAACAGACTCTGAAATCTGTTCGTGTAATGTGCTCAGGGCGATATCTGCTTGGAACTTCCTGCATCGTATCTAAATTCTGAAACTGAAGAAATCAGCTTGTTAAATAAATAAAATAACTTATGCTGAAATCTAAAATATCAATTCGACCTTAAAATAAAAAGGCTCGTTTATGTGGTCCTATGGATTTTGGGACGTTACACCAACTTGCTATTTTCGATCCTAACACACTCTAATTGATTATTTCTTCACACACGCTCAATCACTTACACAAAATGAGACCTGAGCTTCAATGTATAGTTGAGTGAAAGTTTCCACAAAAATATAATAAACCTGTGAAGTCTAGAATGTTCAATTTAGGCAATGTGTAAGTCCTAAATTGAAGTGGATTTGTAAAAAATGTTGTATAAATCAAAGTATTATAGTGGATCCTTCCTTGAATGGAAAAGGGGGAGATATAGAAGGTGTTGCTTACTTCCATAAACAAATTGTGGTGTTCCTTATTATATTTATTCATGTTTTTCATATGCATTATTGAAGCATTTTAGGTGTTTGATGGAATGTTTCAACCAAACTATTTTTGCAACTTAATTTGCATATTTTTCACATATTTTAAATATTACGTACATCGGTTTTAAAGGATTATTTCGAGTATTTTTTCCCTTGGTATGAAAACCAAACTCGATGTAATCTCTCGGTGCTCATGTTTTCAAGAACAGTAGTTATTTCAATCCCGTGTATTAAAAAGTTTTTCAAAAGAGTTTATTCAATTCCTTCTAAACTCTGTGGCGTAAACTTTGGGATCCTATTACCATGTTAGATTTTTATTGGTGTGATAGTTTTTTAAATATAATGGATTATACATATGATAATCAATTATTTATGTGATACGATATGTGAATGCGACAGCAATTGTTGTTCAATATCTTTTCCATTCTTGGTCGTGGATAATTAGAGCGAAACGATAATAGATAGAGGACGGAGGCAACCTGTTCACATCATTTACTTAAGCAAAATTTAGATTAATTTTGCGGGAAAAAACTTATGAGAACAAAAGTTTCATAGGATACAATTGGAGTCTCTTGTTCATGATCCTATTTACAAGTTATTTTTTAAAATTTTTAAATTGAAACGGAAGTAGAGGTCATGATCTAATTTTTAAACTTCTTGTTTTTAATAACTAAAGCACTTTAAAACTTCAAAGTAAATTTTTAAATGAATTGTAATCCAACTGATACCAAAGTCCCAAATTTATGCCAAGAATTCAAATTCGATATCGAATTGTAACAAGAAATTCATCCCTATCCCTAACCAAAAAAGTCGAATTGTAACAAGAAATTCATCCCTATCCCTAACCAAAAAAGCATGAAGGTAGAAACAAAATGTCAAAGTTTATTATTCAAAATTTTTCAACTCATTTGTGATTATTGGTTTTGTAACACAACAAATTTATTTAACCTTTAAATCGCTTAGTTAAGTGTTGTATTATAATGAGTTTACTATGTCTACGTAACATAAGCATGTTTGAATGCGCGTTGCGGCTACAGCTATAAATTGAGAAACAAAGCACGAGACTAGATACATTGTATACACTAATTCAACTTAGCCTATGCTCCTCTCCTCCCTGCTGTTCGGGCCGTTGCCGCTATGAGACGAGTGGATAGCTACCACGCTCTCATGAGCTTGGCGCCCGCAGGTTGGATGTTCTGTTTCGCTCCTGGTACTGCATGTAGATACGAGTGGATACCTACCACGCTCTCCTTGTGGCTACTTCCTTTTCGTTATGTTGCTGCTGAGCTGCCCTGCGTGTTGTATTTCCAGCTGTGAGCTGCTTCTCGAGCTTCCTTGATCTCTCTGTTTTCCTAGCATCCGTTCAGCAGTGTTGGGAGCCCTAATTTACCCTGTTATCATGCATTGCACATCTTTTACGTCATGCGTTATCTGTTTGCTGTACTTTGTTGCTCTTCGTACTGAGGTTTGACCCAGTCCCTTTGGGGCTGTTTGGTTTGTTGTGTGCCATTTATATATATATATATATATTGGAGTTTGTTACCGGGGACTGCCCGTGCTGCTGTGGTATCCAGCTTGAGTTTCCGTTGGTTTTGTATAATGTGAAATTGTTGTATTTGTTGTTGTTGTACCAATTGAGGTTGGTGTAAACCTGTATTTTAAGTATCAGTGTATTTTATGTTATGATTTCCCAAGTCAGGCCAAAGCGAATTTTAGCCACTTTTAATGTTTCTGCAGTTGTGATTTGCGTGTATGGTCTCTGTTTGTGTACCGAGCCTGACACCAGGATGAAATAGAGATGGCCCCTTGCGAAGCACTTTATAGGAGAAAGTGCCGATCACCAATTCATTGGTATGATATAGGTTAAATAGTAGATATAGGCCCAAACATTGTGGAGAAAACTTCTGAATCCATTAGTAAGATACGTAAGTGAATGAGAACAACACAGAGTAGACAGAAAAGTTATGCTGATAACCGTAGTCGAGAGCTGAATTTTGAAGTGGAGACCACGTGTTTCTAAAGGTAACACCCCTGAAATTGGTATTGAGATTCGGAAGAAAAGGTAAGTTGAGTCCAAGATTCATTGGTCCATTCGAGATTTTAGAAAGAGTTGACGCTAGCCTATTGATTAGCGCTAACTTCACCCCTATTAGCAATGCATAACATGCTTCATGTATCAACATTACCCAAGTTTGTTCCTAATCCATCTCATGTGTTGAGCTACGAGCCAATGCAGCTTACACCTAATCTGAGCTATGGAGAAGATCCGATGAAGATTCTTCTTAGAGATGACAAAATACTGAGGAATCGAAGTATTCCAATGGTCAAAGTGCAGTGGACAAACCACTCAGAAATAGAAGCAATGTCAGGCCCGTTGCTCTAATGAATAGATTAAATACTCAAATAAGCACAATTACGCGGAAACATGAAATCAGGACTAAAATTTTTTCGAATTGGGCCTGATCCAAAATATTTTTCAAACTAAGTTCATAATCAAAATAAGGATTTAAACTCAAAAATCCAACAATCATATAAGCAAGCAACAAGAATCAAATACAGATCCCCACAAATACTATCGGCACAGGACATCCCTTGGCTCAATATATCAATACATAATACAATAACTGGGACTCAGAACGCGTATCTTCAGGCTGACACTCCACTTTGTCCAGCTGGATTACCTGTAGAACCTGCAAAGGCCAACACCGACCCAAGCGGTCCAAAACAGGTAAAATAAACGAGGTCAAACCTCAGTACGAAGAGCACTCATAAAACACCAATTCATAAAACATGCAATATTTCAAGTCATGATATGCATGAGGGTACCAAAGAACAACGGTAATCAAGGCCAACAACTCATCTGGAAAATCAAAGGAGCCTCAACACCACGCACAGCCAATCAGCCGGTGGAAATCATCGATCCGTGATCTTCAGGTGCGACAATCTGCCGACCATCACAGTTTTGTGGTCTTCAGGCACGACAACTCAGCCGGCCACCACCTCGATGATAGCATTGGACCTTTCAGGCGCGACAACTCAATCGGCCGATCACAACGCTAGCTCAACTCGGGCATCAATAAAATTCAGGCTCAATAGTATGCGTGAATGCCAAGAAATATAAACACTAACATACATAAATCATATGCAAACAGAACAGATAATAAATCAAAGTCAGGCAAATATGTTCACGTAAACCTCAATCGCAGCATTCTCAACACACTGGATATATTCTCATGCTTATGCCAAAGATGTTTAAATAAGCTCAAATCTGTACCTCAAAACAGTTTCTACCTAAACAGATCTTACAAAGACAGAGCACCAACAACCCGCTCAGGTTTACCGTCCCAGAAGCTCTCGTCGAACTCAACAGAAGTTGCTTAAAATCTCAAATCTGTCAAAGCATCTAGAAATCAACTCATATCTAAGCTTATACAGCTTAAATCCTAAAGCTGCGTAGGCTAAAACAGCTACCTCAACTCTACAGAGCCCTGTCCAGTTCTAAATCAAATCTTGGATCAGTAAATCACTTACCCAAAGCTGCTCAAGAACGAAAGAACCACTAGACAACAATCATGAAGATACTCGAACCTGCAACTACTTCGCGCTCCCTGAACTCACCAATCTAAAGCTCCAAACTTGTATCAATCGAAATCCCTAAGGAAGACGAGCTCAACGCCACCAATCTTGCTCCAAATGGCGGTGTAAATCAACGACAATCTCAAGAAATAGGGTTCGAATGAACAGTAAGGGTTCAAGAAGCTCTCGGGAAGAAGATAAGAAATATCTGGTTCGAAATCGACTAAGTGTTGCTCAACACTTATATCTAAATCTCCCAGTCAAAGCTAAAGTGAAAGTCAATAGCTCAAATCTGAACGCTACCTCAGATCTGGGCGCCATCTCAAATCTTAGCGCTAACTTAGATCTGATTCTACTACGCTACCCTCGCGCAAAATCACCAAAACGACGTCGCGTTCGATTCAGTTTCCGAAACTGAATAATATAATCTGAAAAACCATTTTTCAGAACCCCAGTGCAAAAAGACCGTTTTGCCCCTCAACAGCGTCAAATCCCGGTTTGACCCCTGTTGACTTTTAGGAAGTCGCACTTCCCTAAATCCTCTTCTCGCGCTCAATACATTGAGTTGAGTATCCGTGCGGGAATCTCGGATCTAGTACTTGTGTGACCCTCAATGGTTCAGGGATACAGCTAGCCGTGGGCCCACAACCATTGTGGCTCCGGAATCACAATTCCGGACCTGCCCTACGGTTAGAGTAGATGCCCAACTAGCCAACTTGTGGCATGTGGGTTTTATAGACTCTTGTACAAACTGTCTTTATATATGATATTCGCATTTACTTATATGGCGTTCTTTACTTTCATTATGTGTATAATGATTTACAATTGCGTTGAGTAAAGACCTAGAATGCACTAAAGCGTATGTTAGATGTGATAGTGGGTATGACGGCTATCATGAAACACATATAATAGTCGCTGTGTGTTCTGAACATGTTCCTAGTCGATTGGGCCGTCAAAATGAGGATAAGGCCGCCCGAGTTCGAGACTAGTATCTGTGATGCAAAGTACCATGTTTCATTGGTAGGGAACATTGTGATGTTCTGAGCATGCAGATAGATAGTGACCTGGTGATCTATCGAACTACCCTCGTTCGGACTTTCCAAGTGGTTACCATTTGTCGAGTGGATAAGTCCGAGGTCTTGGTTGTACTGATTAGTCCTCATGACTCGAAACGTCATTGATACTCTACGTGATAGGCGTCTCACTTTGACCCGTTTGCCGACTCACTTGGGGTCATAAGGCGTCGGGATTGGGTGAGACCCCGATGCCTGTAGGAGTCGATGCATCGTTGTCGAGGATTCACCGCTCGCAGACATGCGTGGATATCCTATACTATCTGAGGGGATAATAGTGTATAAATCTCTGGCCAGAGTACTATAAGTGTTTTAGGTAAATGTGTTTACCTAGTTATACTCGCGATGTCACTATTCTGATCTCCAAGATATATGCATAGCTATCGGATCTATAGCGACTCTCGATTTACCAATGGTC
>KV010417.1:185842-208998 GCA_001598015.1 Dorcoceras hygrometricum | reverse complement strand
TGATAATCAAACTATTTACAAATCGAATCACAAAAACCTATCGCATACACTTAACAAATTGGGCACGGCTCTCGATCATCCCAATCATGCAGATAATCTAATTAACATGCATAAATTAAATAATCCTATTATTTATCAAAATCATATTTTAATCATAAAATCGCATTTTATAATAAAATCGTATTTTGTCGATAAAATCAAATTTTAATCAACAAAATCATATTTCATTATAAAATCATATTTTACAATTAAAATCACATTTTGCTAATTTTAATTATATCATATTGGGCTTAAAAGAATTTTGGGCCCAAAAATCTCAAATTTTCAAAATCGACCAAAACGGGCCCGATACCGAATATCGGTCCGAAAACTTCCCGGGCTGCTCGGGACAGGCCCGAACAAAAACCCTAGAAGAATTCAGCCGTCACGACATCGCCGGAGACTCGCCGGACGGCGGCTGCCGCGGCGAACATCGCGTGCGCGCATGGCCGCACGCCGTCGCGGCAAGCGCGGCACCTCCTTGCGTCGCGCCCAAACAATTTGCGCAAACAGTTTGCGCATGGGCTGCTGGCCAAGCAGCAGCCATTGGCCTGTCTTCGCGTGCGGCCAGCGACATGCATCACCGCGCCATGCGCGGCCTGCACTTGCGCGCGATGAAGCGCGCCCGCCGTCGCGCGAGATCAGCGGCCACCGCATGCCTACTTGCGAGAAGGAAGCGCCCAGCGTCGGCCATCATCAGCGCAACGTAATGCGCTGGACAAGGCCAGGTTCGCCTCCCTTGTGCGGCCAGCGCGCAAGTCACGCGCACTCATGCGCGCGAGAGAGGAGCGCCGCCGCACGTGGCGGCGTCCAACGGCCATACCAAAATTTTGTTGATTCGATCTTCAATTTCTAGATTAGATACAATAAGGCAGTAATCGTATTGATCAGATCCGAACCTTGGCTCTGATACCACTGTTGGAGAACCGTGGCGGATCCGGATCGCGCCTCCCGGCGAAGCAGCGGAAGAACAAAATTTGGCCGGGAGACGATCAATACAATTCTATAAACATGCAAGCTATGACATTCATAGGGTGTTTCTCGATGATTACCTTGCTGGCAACTCGTGCCTGGCTCCGACCAGTTTCGCAAGGAAATCGGCACTTCACGGTAGGCGGCGGTAGATTTCGTCAATCAGGTCCACGACCGGAAGCGAGACTCCTTCGTCAGCCTACACTAGAAGGCCTGACGAGATCAGTGCGGATGGATTCTCCTCGTCAAGTTGGCCGGAACAATTTACGGCGAAGCAAGGCGGCGGCAGCGGCGCGTGAGACACGACGGCGGCGGCGGCTTTTGGGAGAGGAGGGAGGCGGCGTATCCATGCGGGAATCTAGAATCCAGTACTTGTGTGACCCTCAATGGTTCACGGATACAGCTAGCCGTGGGCCCACAACCATTGTAGCTCCGGAATCATAATCCGGACTTGCCCATCGGATCATGGTAAGAGCGTCTAGCAACATCGCCCCATGATCCCCTAGGTATCACTGATAGTGCCTGAACCAGTTGGTCGTGGTTAGCGTATAGTACGGTCCTTTCAATCCATATATCCCGATCAGATCAACTACCATTGGTAAATCGAGAGTCGCTAAAGATCCGATAGCTATGCATACATCTTGTAGATCGAATAGTGACATCGCGAGTGTAACTAGGTAAACCCATTTACCTGAAACACTTCTAGTACTCTGGCCAGAGATTTATACACTATTATCCCCTCAGATAGCATAGGATATCCACGCATGTCTGCGAGCGGTGAATCCTCGACAACGATGCATCGACTCCTACATGCATCGGGGTCTCACCCAATCCCGCCGCCTGATGACCCCAAGTGAGTCGGCAAACGAGTCAAAGTGAGACGCCTATCATGTAGAGTCAATGACATTTCGAGTCGTGAGGACTAATCAGTACAACCAAGACCTCGGACTTGTCCACTCGATAAATGGTAACCACTTGGAAAGTCCGAACGAGGATAGTTCGATAGATCACCCGGTCACTATCAATTTGCATGCTCAGAACATCACAATGTTCCCTACCAATGAAACATGGTACTTCGCATCGCAGATACTAGTCTCTAGCTCGGGCGGCCTTATCCTCATTTTGACGGCCCAATCTACTAGGAACATGTTCAGAATACACAATGACTATTAGATGTGTTTCATGATAGCCGTCATACCCACTATCACATCTAACATACACTTTAGCGTATTCTAGGTCTTTACTCAACGCAATTGTTAATCATCATACAACACAATGAAAGTAAAGAATGCCATATGAATAAATGCGAATATCATATATAAAGATTATTTCATACAAGAGTCTATAAACCCACACGCCACAAGTTGGCTAGTTGGGCATCTACTCTAACAATAAAATGGGCTGATTTCGAAAGCCTGTCAATCACCACCCAAATCGCATCGCATCCTCTATTCGATCGAGGCAAGTGAGTCACAAAATCCATGGCGACGTTCTCCCAATTCCATTGAGGCACTTCTAAACTCTGTAGCAATCCACCGGGTCTCATTCTCTCGGCCTTGACATCATACAACACAATGAAAAGTAAAGAATGCCATATGAATAAATGCGAATATCATATATAAAGATTATTTCATACAAGAGTCTATAAACCCACACGCCACAAGTTGGCTAGTTGGGCATCTACTCTAACAATAAAATGGGCTGATTTCGAAAGCCTGTCAATCACCACCCAAATCGCATCGCATCCTCTATTCGATCGAGGCAAGTGAGTCACAAAATCCATGGCGACGTTCTCCCAATTCCATTGAGGCACTTCTAAACTCTGTAGCAATCCACCGGGTCTCATTCTCTCGGCCTTGACATGTTGGCAATTCAAACATCGTGCTACAATTCTAGAAATATCATTCCTCATAACTTCCCACCAGTAGTGAGACTTCAAGGCATGATACATCTTCTTCTTGCCCGGATGCACAATGTAACGACTAAAATGGGCCTCGTTCAAGATGGTTTCCTTCAGATCAATCAAATTCGGAACAACCAATCTACCTAGAAATCCCAAGCATCCTTCAGAAGCAACAGAGAAATCTTCCGAATGACCATTCTGAGCCTTAATCTTCAACTCGTGAATATACGGGTCAGTTCTCTGTGCTGCTCTAATGTCTGCAACAACTTGTGGTTCCACCTGAAAAGAAGAAACCACGAATACTGATCATCTGACTGAAAATGCCATCCAAAAGTCCCCAAATCCTCATGGACTTTGGATATACTTATCGACGTCAACATCGCAGGCTGGGATTTCCTACTCAAAGAATCGGCCACTAAGTTCATCCGTCCAGGCTGATACTGTATCTCGCAATAAAAACTTTGAGCAACTCCATCCAACGAAGTTGCTTCATATTCCGATCTGACTGAGTGAAGATATACTTCAAGCTCTTATGGTCTGTGTACACCAAAAATTGTTCACCGTACAAAAAGTGACGCCAGATCTTGAACGCAAAAATAATGGCAGCCAACTCTAGATCATGAACGGGGTATCTCGTCTCATGGGGCTTCAACTGTCGAGACTCATAAGCTATAACTCGCCCGTTCTGCACCAAAACACAACCCAAACCACTCATAGAAGCATCGAAGCAAAGAACAAAACCTTCAGAACCCAAAGGCAAAGCAAATACAAGAGTAGTAGTCACCTTTTCCTTGAGCAATCGGAAACTCGACTCACACTCGTCTTTCCAAACGAATTTCCTATCCTTCTGGGTCAACTGAGTCATTGGCCTGGATATCGAAGAAAACTTCTTGATGAAACGAGTAGCCAGCCAAACCCAAGAAACTACGGATCTCAGAAACGTTCCTAGGTCGCTCCCAGTTAAGAACTGCTTCCACCTTACTCGGATCCACATAAATACCTTGTGCAGAAATGACATGACCCAAAAAGATTACTTTATCCAGCCATAATTCACACTTGCTGAACTTTGCATACAGCTGTGAGTCTCTCAGTTTCTGCAATACCAATCTCAAGTGCTCCTTATGCTCTCTATAGCTCCTCGAGTACACTAGGATGTCATCTATGAAGACAATCACGAAACGATCAATGTACTCGCTAAAGACACGATTCATAAAATCCATGAAGACAGCAGGAGCATTCGTCAATCCAAAAGACATCACCAGAAACTCATAATGCCCATATCTAGTCCTGAAAGCCGTCTTCGACACATCAGCGTCTCTAATACGCAACTGATGATAATCAGATCGTAGATCAATCTTAGAGTACACAGCCGATCCCTGCATTTGGTCAAACAAGTCATCAATCCTCGGCAAAGGATACTTGTTCTTAATCGTTGCTTTATTCAGCTGTCGAAAATCCACACACATCCTCATAGATCCATCCTTCTTCTTCACAAAAAGAATCGGAGCTCCCCAAGGCGACATACTCGGTCTGATGAAGCCTTTCTCCAAAAGATCACACAACTGATCCTTAAGTTCCTTCAGCTCAGCTGGCGCCAACCGATACGGAGATCTATAAATCAGGGCTGTCCCTCTCACCAACTCTATGCTGAAGTCAATCTATCTTTTCGTAGGGAATCCAGGAATATCATCTGGGAAAACATCTGGGAGCTCTCGAGCAATAGGGACATCAATCAACCCTATCCTCGATTCTCGAGAAACATCCAAGGCATAGATCATAAACCCTGAATTTTCTAGCGACAACAGGCTAAACATATCTATGGAAGACACCAATGGAATCCTAGGTCGCGAATTAGCACCATAGAAATCCTATTTCTCTCCAAATCGAGATCGAAATCTCACTACACCATGAAAACAATCAACAGTCGCTCTATAATCCGACAACACATCCATACTCAAGATGCAGTCAAAATCTCTAATCTCTAAAACAATCAGGTTAGTCAACAACACATTCTCATCAAACCTAATCACACAATCCAAAACCACCTCACTGAACAACAAATTCACGCCAGCAGGGGTAGATACAGAGATAAAAATCACACAGTGGGGAAGAACTCAACCCACACTCATACACAAATAAATCTGATATAAAGGAGTGTGATTCTCTCGTATCAAACAAAACTCGTGCAGGAAAATCAAAGATAGTACAAGTACCTGCAATCACTCACCCAGGCATCTCATCAGCTTGCTCTCTCGTCAAGGCATTCACCATAGCTTGCTGCGATCCCAGAAACTGAGGTCTAGAAGATCTTCCAAACCTAGACAGTTCTCTTGGTTGGAAACCTGAACGTTGGGAATGAACAAAAGGTTGCGGTATCTGTGAAGAACCACCAGAAGAACCTTGATGTGAAGACTGTCCACCCATCAAAGGACACACTCTAGAAATGTCTCGGTTTCCCACACTGATGGCAAAGATCCCGAACTCCATGACACTGTGAAGTCATATGTCTACCTCCGCACTGTCCACACATCACACTTCCTGATCCACTGCCACCAGAGCTAACAGAACTAGAAAAACTCAAATTCGATCGTCTCATAAACTATTTCCGTCGAGGCTTAAACCCCTAGAGATTCGACTGTTGCTACGTCTGAGGAGGCTTAAATGGTTGCGTCACCTCCAACACAGGTTGAAATATGCGTCCCGAAGTCGGATGAACCTGATTCTGTGCTTCCAACAGACTCTCCTCAATATCCACCGCTCTATCTATGGCCTCAACATAAGTCGCAGGAGAACCAGATAACACCATACGGAAGCAATTCAGGCCTCAAACCTCTCAGAAACTTGTTCCTCTTTGTCCTCTCCCGGTTAGCAACATGGGGAACATACGACAGAAGCGAAGAGAATTGTCTGGCATACTCAGCCACCCTCAATTTCCCTTGCTTCAGGTTATCAAACTCCTGCTCTCGGTTGTTGTAAAAGGACTCAGGGATATACTCCTATCGAAACGCTGCATAGAAGCTCTCCCAATAAATCAAAGTCCGACTCTCTCTCATGACTCGGGAAGTACCTTTCCACCAGCGTTGAGTGTGCTCCCTTAATTGCAAAACGCCTAACTTTAATCTCCTTTCCAAAGAGTACTCCACCGCGTCAAACAACTCTTCCATATTCTCTAACCAGCCTTCAGCCATCAGACCACCCTCGGCACCAGTAAACGTCGGGGGATTCATCCTCTGGAACCTAGCAAGAACTAGCTCCATCTCGCCAATCTGTCTAGTCACATCATCTCCTCTGTAGGTATAGCTCGACGATGCAAAGGTATACTCTGCTGCTCAACATCCTCATCATTGCCCGGGGCTCTAGACTCCCCATCTACCTGCCTATCAATCCTACTCCTACCTCTCCTCGGCGCCATCTATCAAAACTCAGAGGTAAAAACAACCAGCATATATAACATAGAGGCAGATAAAAAATCACACAAATCACAGAGTCAATCAAAATCCAAAGCTCAAACTCTGTTCCTAGACTCGAGTGTGATGGAAAAGAAATCGAGCTTATCCCAGTTTAAGCTCTGATACCAAAATGTCAGGCCCGGTGCTCTAATACATAGATTAGATACTCAAATATGCACAATTACACGAAAACCTGAAATCAGGGATAAAAATTTTTCGAATTGGGCCTGATCCAAAATATTGTTCAAAATAAGTTAATACTCAAAATAAGGGATTAAACTCAAAAATCAAAAAATCCTAGAAGAAAACAACAAGAATCAAATACAGGTTGTGAGGATTGAGATTCGATAAATAGTGGTTAATCAGATTTGGTTAAGGATTTGTCACGGTAGTCAGGGTTATCAAATTTCAGCCTTGAGGATTTTGGTCGAATCTGGTTGGTGATTTTCAGATTTGACATAGAGCTGTTCAGATTTGAGTCGCTGGTTTCTATCGGGTGAAATCTGCGTGGAATTTGGAGTTGTTTTGATGAGTTTTCCATCGGGATCTGATTCCAGTGAGAATTCAGACTTGAGTCCTATCGCTGGAAGAATATAAGCTTTTAGAATCCTTGCGTGGGAATTAGCGAGAATCAGATTTGAGGTATACTGAAGGTTCAGATATGGGAGAGATCAGATTCGAGCATTCAGATGTGTAGCTAGCGAGAGAAATCTATTAGCGGGTGAACGCAATGTGAGAGTCAACGAGGAGAGTACACGTGTTAGTCAACGCTACTGAGTTGACCAGTGCTGTTAGCGTTATTCAGATCCAAGAGAGAGTGAGCAGAGATGAGTGCTGGGATCTGTTTCAGATGTGAGGCAGTGCGACGTCGTTTTGCTTGTGTGAGAAGGAACCTTGGTACGTCGTCGTTTTGATTAGTTACGCTTGTGTTTGGCATTAGCGTTTAGAACTCTGATTTGAGTTAACGGAACCAGTGCTGTTAGCGTTATTCAGATCCAAGAGAGAGTGAGCAGAGATGAGTGCTGGGATCTGTTTCAGATGTGAGGCAGTGCGACGTCGTTTTGCTTGTGTGAGAAGGAACCTTGGTACGTCGTCGTTTTGATTAGTTACGCTTGTGTTTGGCATTAGCGTTTAGAACTCTGATTTGAGTTAACGGAGGGAACAGATTCGAGGACTTGTGCCTTAGTGCTAGGATCTGTTGCTGGGATCTGAATATGTTGGTGCTTGATTTTCACTGTGGACTATGACGAAGGGAGTTTAAATACAAGTGTTTCCAAACACTTAGCGTATTTCGAACTCGATATTCCCTGTCTTCTACTTCGCTAATCCTCGTGACCCTTACTGTTCACCAAACCCTTCTCCGATAAATTTCCTTCGATTTCCGCCGTTGTTTGGAGCAAGACTGGTGGCGTTGAGCTCGTCTTGTTAAGCTATTTCTATTGATACCAGTATAGAGTTGTAGATCGACGCGTAGGAGGAGCACGAAGGATTTTCAGTGCTCGTGACTTTCCACGTCAGTTGACCCGAGAGTACTTTAGCTCGTTTGAGCTTCTGGATAAGTGATTTCTTACTGTTCCTAGCTTAGTTCTAGTAGTAAGAACCTGCGAAGGTAGGTAGAACCAGATTTGAGTTCTGACCGTAGGCAGTAAGGTATAGAAGTTCAGATTTGAGTTAAATTGTTAGATGATTTGACAGATTTGGGCTCCCATGCAGTTCCTGCTGTATTTTTCGAGACCAACGAGGAAGCATATTTCAGCAGGCTGAGGTTGCCGTGACCTGGTGAGATCTGTTGAGGTAGAAACTGAGATTTGAGGTACGACTTGAGCTTATGTTAACAGCTTTGGGCATAAGCGTGTTAGTATTTTGAGGCATGACATGTGTTCTGTGAATTTTGTGTTTTACGTGAACAATTGTGTCTCATTGTCTGATTTTTGTGCTCTGTTTATGTAAGTTATGCATGTTGAAATCAGATTTGAATTTCTTGGCATTCATGCATACATATTGATCCTGATGATTGATTGTTTACCGAATGAGAGCCACGTTGTGATCGATAGACAGATGTATCGTGCCTGAAAGGTCCAACTCTATCATCGGAGTGGTGACAGACTGACTTGTCGTGTCTGAATACCACCGAGTTGTGATGGGTATTTGAGTGGCTAGCCCTGAATATCGCGGACCGATGATTTCCCCGGCTGATTGACTGTGCGTGGTATAGAGGCTCTCCTGATTTTGTCAGCTGACTCGTTGGCCTAGATGACCGATTCTTTGACAGCCCTCTGCATTTCATGTTTCTAGATACTGCATGTTTATGATTTGCTGTTATATTAGTGATCTTCGTACTGAGGTTTGACCTCGAATTTGTTTTCCTGCTATTGTGTTTCTTGGGTCTGCGTTACCCATTGCAGGAGCCGCAGGTAATCTGGCTGGGCAGATTGGAGCTTCGGCTATTATATCCCCGTTTGGTTGAGTCCCAGTTTATTCATAGTATGTATCGAACCAGGGGATGCTCAGAGTTTCTATTTATGTTGGGGATCTGTTATTGGAGTTTATTTGATTTCTGTTTGTGTTGTGGATTTGAGTAAATCCTATTTTAAGTATGAATATTTTGAGTGACTGTTTTATTGTTCAGGCCCGAACATTTGAAAAATTTTTAAGCCTTATTTTATGCTTCCGCGATTATGTGCTTAATTGTATTGTTAATCTTTGTTGACTAGCACGGGGCCTGACATTTTTGGTATCAGAGCTTAAACTGGGATAAGCTCGTTTCCATAGAGCTTCAACTGGGATAAGCTTGTTTCCTTTTGATAACACTCGAGTCTAGGCACAAAGTTTTGATTTGATTTTTTGCTTCACTCTGTGATTTGTGTGATTTGATATCTGTCTCTGTCATTTACCTGCTGTTAGTCTTACCTTGAGATTTGATTAGATGCCGTCGAGGTGAGCTAGAGGTAGGACTTCTAGACGTTCCGCTGAGGAGTCTAGGGCCTCGGAGAGTGACGAGGATGTTCAACAGAGTATACCTTTGCGTAGTAGAGAGAGACAGGAAGAGGTGGAGTATGTGACGAGACAGATCGGTGAGATGGAGCTAGTGTTGGCTAGGTTCCAGAGAAGGGATCCCCCTATCTTCACTGGCGCTGAGGGTGGTCTTTCAGCTGAAGGCTTGTTGGAGAATATGGTGGAACTGTTCGACACTTTGGAGCACACCACAAATCGGAGATTGAATGTGGCCATTTTGCAGTTGAGGGAGCATGATCAACGTTGGTGGAAGGGTACTTCCGGAGTGATGAGAGAGACCGGAGTCTTGGTTTCTTGGGAGAGCTTCTGTGCAGCGTTCCGACAGGAGTATACCCCAGAGTCGTACTTCAATAACCGCGATAGGGAGTTTGACAACCTGAAGCAAGGCAATTTGAAGGTTGCTGAGTATGCCGGACAGTTTTCCTCACTTCTGGCGTATGTCCCTCATGTTGCTAGACAGGAGCGAACTAAGAGGAACAAGTTCATCAAGGGATTGAAGCAAGAGTTGTTTCAGTTGGTGTTGGCTGGTGCCCTATCGATGTATGCTGAGGCTGTGAATCGAGCAGTTGACATAGAGGAGAGTTTGTTGGATGCGCCGACGCAGGTTCCGATGACAGTTGGACGAGGTTTCTGCGCCTGAAGGGACGCATACTTCCCAGTCTCCTCAGACATCGCAGCAATCGAACCGTCAGAGGTTCAGGCCTCGTGGAAAGCAGTTTAAGAGAAAGTCGAATTCTAGTTCCTCTGGTTCTGTGAGCTCTGGTGGCAGTGGTTGGGGAGGAGTGTCTTGTGGACAGTGCGGTGGTAAGCATATGACTTCGCAGTGCCGTGGAGTTCAGGGGACTTGCCACAACTGTGGGTAGCCTGGACACTATCTGAGAGTGTGTCCTTTGTTGAGGGGACAATCTTCGGTTCCTTCGCAGCAAGGTTCGGCTGGTGGTTCTTCACGAAGGCCGCAACCTCCTTCCCCGACCCAACGATCTGGATTCCAACCCCATGAACCGTCTAGGTTTGGAGGACCTTCGATACCTCAGTTTCCGGAAACGCAGCAGGCCCAGGTGAATGCCTTGTCGAGGGAGCAGGCTGATGAGATACCTAGTTGAGTTATCACAGGTACATGCTCTATCTTTGATTTTACTGCGAGAGTTTTATTTGATACAGGAGCATCACACTCCTTTGTTTCTGCATGGTTTGTGCATGACTATGGGTTGAGATTTACCCCATTGTGTGATGTTGCATCTGTGTCTACTCCTGCTAGTGTGTGGTTGTTGTCCCGTGAGATTGTGGTGGACTGTGTGATTTGGTTTGACTAGAACGTAATAGTGGCGAATTTGATATCTTTGGAGATGAGGGATTTTGATTGCTCTTGGGAATGGATTTATTGTCCAGCTATAAGGCTACCGTTGATTGTTTCCATGGTGTGTTGAGATTTTGCCCCGAGTCGGGAGAGATGTGGGATTTCTACGGTGCTGATTCGTGCTCGAAGATTCCACTGGTGTCCGCCATGGAGATGTTTAGTCTGTTGTCGCTGGGTAATGCTGGATTTATGATCTATGCGCTCAATGTTTCCCAAGAGTCGTGTTTTGAGTTGAGTGATATCCCGATTGTCCGAGAGTTCCTAGACGTGTTTCCAGATGAGATTCCTGATTTCCTCCGAGACGTGAGATCGATTTTAGTATAGATTTGGTGCCAGGGACAGCCCCGATTTCTCGAGCTCCGTATCGGTTGGCGCCAGCAGAGTTGAAGGAACTCAAGGATCAGTTGAGAGATCTTCTTGAGAAAGGCTTCATCAGACCGAGCATGTCGCCTTGGGGAGCTCCGATTCTATTTGTGAAGAAGAAAGATGGATCTATGAGGATGTGTATAGATTTTCGGTAGTTAAATAAAGCAAAGATCAAGAATAAGTATCCGTTGCCGAGGATTGACGACTTGTTTGATCAGTTGCAAGTATCGGCCATATACTCGAAGATTGATTTGCGCTCTGGATATCACCAGTTGCGAATTAGGGACGCTGATGTAGCAAAGACAGCTTTTCGGACGAGATACGGGCACTATGAGTTTCTTGTGATGCCGTTTGGGTTGACGAATGCCCCAGCTGTTTTCATGGATTTGATGAATCGCGTCTTTAGCGAGTATATCGATCAATTCATGATTGTCTTCATAGATGACATCTTGCTGTATTCATGTCAGGCCCAGTGCTAATCACACAGGATTACAGCACAATTAAGCACATAATCACGGAAGCATAAAATTAGGGCTAAAAAATTTTTCCGAAATAGTTTGGGCCTGAACTCAAAATATGCATTCAAAATATCAATACTCAAAATATGAGTTAACTCAAATCCATACAAAAAAGGTAACACAAATCTCAAATCAACAATAGATCCCCAAATACATAGAAACACGGGGCATCCCCCGGTTCAATACATAATAAAATAGACTGGGACTCAAGGGAACGGGGATCGACCAGCTGAACCTCCACTTTGTACAGCTTGGTTACGTGAAGATCCTGCAAATGGGCAACACAGACCGAAACAACACAAAAGCAGGAAAACAAATACGAGGTGAAGCCTCAGTACGAAGAGCCATCAAAACATCTAATCATGCAACATGCTATAAATAAATGCTATGAAATGCATGAGGGCTATCAAGGATCGGATAGCTAGACCAGCAAATCGATTGGCAAATCATCTCAAGTGAGCCTCTATACCACGCACAGCAAATCGGCCGGTGGAAATCATCGGTCCGTGATCATCGGGGCCCGTCAGCCCATCACAGCTCGGTGGTAGACACTCGAATCCGGCAGTCACCACTCTGATGATAGCGTTGGACTTTTCGGGCACGACACGTCTATCGGCCAGTCACAACGTGGCTCTCAATCAGGTCATCAATAAATCTGTCAATCAGGCTCAAGATGTATGCATGTATTCCATTCAGAAATCAATGCTCAATGCATACAAGTCACAATATTTGAAACACAACATAAGTCAATCAACAAAACACATTCTGCTCACGCAATTACAGCCATCAAAATCAACCAGATTTCACAGGCTGAAATATACGCATTCTCAAGCATCAAAGCTGTCCAGAGTTGCTCCAATTCGTACCTCAACAGCTTAGTTCTACCTCACTGATTCGAACAGGGCACGGCAACTCACAGCCTAAGCGAAACAGATCCCTCCTGGCTTCGGAAATTCACGGCAGAAGGTCCTGGAAGCTGAAATCTGATACAAAGTCTCGTAATTCAGCTCAACTCAAGCACAAATCTGAACCTGTGCACTCTAACACCTACGGCCAGAACTCCACTCAAGTTCTATACATCTACGCAGGTGTTAACTACAAGAACATAGCTCAAAATAGTAGGAAATGCTCACCCAGAGACTTAAACCAACAGAAGAACCAACGGACTTCACGGCACGAAGACACAGCAACTTCGCACTTCTTCTCCAGTGGCAATTCAGATCCTCAAATGGGTAGCGATCGAAAGAGCTAAACAAGAGGTGTTCAGCGCCACCTAAAACATCCAAAACAAAGGCTGCAAATGATGGGAATCTAATGGAGAAATGTTCTAATGAACAGTGTCGGTCGAGGGTTTCAAATGAGAAGATAGGAATTTTCGGGTGAAAAATGACTAAGTGTTCATCTCTACTTAGCATATAAATTCACCAGCCACCGACTTAAACAGATTCCTTCACCAAAATCATCTTCTGGTACTGAACAGATTCCTCGCATCAAATCCTAGCGGCAAACAGATTCCTCAACCAGCACTTAAAACCACCAGATTCATCAGCGCTAACGCTAACCCTCGCGAGCTAGCCAACGACATCGTATAGGTGACATCTCAATGCTCCAACGCTAATACACATCAGATCTCTCAGCGCTCGCACAAGTTCGATCACGCTTAGCGTTAACTAATCAAAACGACAGCGTATCAGGGCTCTCGCCAACTAAATCAAAACGGCGTCGTATACGAGATGTCTTGAACCAACACACAAACGCTTGTGCACAACTAATCAGATCTCTAAGCGCTACGTTACACACAAGAGTCAAACGTCGTCGCATCGCTCCAAACAGATCTCTCCCAAACAACAATGCTAGCAGCAGTCAACATCACCAGGTTGACCAACACGTGGCACCCTCTCACTCCCACGCATTAACGCTACCAGATTTCATCTTCTCACGAGACATCTGAACTGCGAAACGACGGCGTAGTGCTTCTAGCGCCAAACGCTACCATCAGATCTCTCTCTCCCTGGAAGATCTCTTACTCCACCAGACTTCACCAAAACGACGGCGTTTCACCACTTGTTCACGGCAACTCTCGCAAACACTCGGGAACATCATATTTCGCCCTAAACGACAGTGTTTCACCTCTAAACACTAGGAATTCAGATTTCTACCTAAAGTTCACCAAATCAACTACAATTCTCGTGCAGATTTCACCCGATAATTCCTGTGACTAAAATTTGAATTGTTCTAAGAGAGACCTAAAATTCTCAAATCAGATTTCACCAAAATCCGAAATTCCAAAATCTGAAAATTCGAAAATTCTAAATTCGAATTTCTCAATCCTCACATTCTCCCCACCTTAAGAGATTTCGTCCTCGAAATCAAAGGCAAACAAAGGGAATAAAATCAAGCAAACATTCAAATCAAACGCAAACATCTAAACAAGCTCGAATCAAAGCTTAGAAATTACCTGGAATTTACACTATCAGTGCTCAAATAGATGAGGCCAATCTTGTCTCATCTTCTCCTCAACCTCCCAGGTAGCTTCTTCTCGGTCATGCTTACTCCATTGGACCATCAACAATGGAATTATCTTGTTCCTCAGCTGCTTCTCCTTCCTATCCAGAATCTGCACGGGATATTCTACATAGCTCAAGGCAGAATCCAGCTCAACTTCATCGGTTCTCAACAAATGGGACGGATCTGGCTCATATTTCCTCAACATTGACACATGAAAAACGTCATGTATCGCTGCTAACTCATCAGGCAGTTTCAATCTATAATCCAACTGTCCAATCCGCTCGACGATCTCAAAGGGACCAACGAATCTAGGAGCTAATTTGCCTTTAAAGCTGAATCGCATCACTCTCTTGAAAGGAGAAACTTTGAGAAATACTCGATCGCCAACCTCAAATTCCAAAGGTCTGCGTCTTTTGTTAGCATAGTTAGATAAACGGTCCTGAGCATCCTTCATGCTACTCTGAATAAAAATCAATATGATCCTTCATGTGCTGCACAAATTCAGGGGTAGAAAGCTGTCTCTCACCAACTTCTTCCCAACAGATCGGAGATCTGCATTTTCGACCATACAACGCCTCAAAAGGAGCCATCCCTATAGTCACCTGGTAGCTGTTGTTATACGAAAACTCAACCAAGGATAGCGAATCCTTCCAGCCACCACTGAAATCCATCACAACTGCACGCAGCATATCCTCTAAAGTCTGAATGGTCCGCTCAGACTGACCATCTGTCTGTGGGTGATAGGCCGTGCTCATAGCCTATCTCGAACCCATCGCTGCTTGCAGAATCTTCCAAAAACGAGAAGTGAATCTTGGATCTCTGTCAGACACTATCGAAACAGGAACTCCATGCAATCTAACCACATGGTCAATGTACAGTTTAGCCATTTTCTTCATAGAACACCTCACATCATAGGAAATGAAATGGGCTGACTTTGAAAGCCTATCAATCACCACCCAATTCGCCTCGCATCCCCAACTTGATCGAGGTAGATGAGTCACAAAATCCATGGCGATGTGGTCCCAATTCCATTGAGGCACCTCTAAACTCTGCAGCAATCCACCAGGTCTCATCCTCTCAGACTTGACCTGCTGGCAATTCAAACATCTAGCAACAAAACCAGAGATGTCGCTCATCATGCCTTCCCACCAGTAGTGAGACTTCAAGGCATGGCACATCTTTCTCTCGCCCGGATGCACACTGTATCGACTACAATGTGCTTCATTCAAAATGATCTCCTTCAAATCAATCAGGTTCAAAACCACCCATCTTCCTCGAAATCTCAGACATCCATCAGAAGTAACAGAGAAATCCTCAGACTGACCACTTCGGGCTTTAATCTTTAACTCATGAACATATGGATCAGTCCTCTGCGCCTCTCTGATTTTATTCACAATCTACGGTTCTACCTGAATCGAAGAAACCATGAAGTACTGATCACCCGGTTGAAATCGCCAACCAGAAGTACTCAACTGCTCGTAGACCTTCGAAACACTCAAAAACGAAAGCATCGCAGGCTGGGTCTTCCTACTCAAGGCATCGGCAACCGAGTTCATCCGCCCAGGCTGATACTGAATCTCACAGTTAAAGATTTGAGCAATTCCATCCAACGTCGTTGCCTCATATTCAGATCAGACTGCGTGAAAATATATTTCAGGATCTTGTGGTCGGTGTACACCACAAATTCTTCATCATACAGATAATGTCGCCAAATGTTCAAGGCAAACACTATCGCAGCCAACTCCAAATCATGAACAGGGTACCTCGTCTCATGAGGCTTCAACTGTCTAGACGCATAGGCAATCACGTATCCGTTCTGCATCCGAACACACCCCAAACCATTGAGAGAAGCATCGGAGCACACAACGAATCCTCCAGATCCAGACGGCAGAGCCAAAACAGAAGCAATAGTCAACTTCTCCTTCAACGTCTGAAAACTGTATTCGCATTCATCCGTCCAAATGAACTTCGATCCTTCTGAGTCAATTGAGTCATCAGCCTGTCTATCGAAGAAAACTTCTCGATAAAACGCCTTTAATAGCCAGCCAATCCCAAAAAGCTGCGGATCTCTGAAACGTTCCTAGGTCTCTCCCAGTTAAGGACTGCTTCGACCTTACTCGGATCCACCGAAATCCCTTGCGCCGAAATCACATAACCCAAAAAGACAATTCGATCAAGCCAAAATTCGCACCTGCTAAACTTGGCGTACAACTGCGAGTCTCTCAATCTCTGCAACACCAATCTGAGATGCTCATTATGCTCTCTCATGCTCCTCGAATACACTAGGATGTCATGTATGAAGACGATCACGAATCGATCGATGTACTCACTAAAGACGCGATTCATCAAATCCATGAAAACAGCTGGGGCATTCGTCAACCCAAACGGCGTGACAAGAAACTCATAATGCCCATATCGAGTCCGGAAAGCTGTCTTCGCCACGTCAGCATCTCTAATCCGCAACTGGTGATAACCAGAACGCAAATAAATCTTTGAGTACACCACCGATCCTTGCAACTGATCGAACAAGTCATCAATACTCGGAAAAGGATACTTGTTCTTCACCTTCGCTTTGTTCAACTGCCGGAAATCCATGCACATCCTCATAGACCCATCCTTATTCTTCACGAAAAGAATCGAAGCTCCCCAAAGCGACATACTCGGTCTGATGAAGCCTTTCTCCAAGAGATCTCTCAACTGATCCTTCAGCTTTTTCAACTCTGCTGGCGTCAACCGATACGGAGCTCTAGAAATCGGGGCGGTACCGGGCACCAAATCGATACTAAAGTCGATCTCACGCCTCGGTGGGAATCCAGGAATCTCCTCTGGAAACACGTCGGGAAACTCTCGGATGATCGGAATGTCGCTCAACTCCAATCGTGACTCTTGGGAAACATCAAGCGCATAAATAATGAATCCAGCATTATCCAGCGATAGCAGGCTAAACATCTCCATGGCGGACACCAGTGGAATCTTCGAGCGCGAATCAGCAACGTAGAACTCCCACTTCTCACCCGAATCATGGAGAAATCTCACAACACCATGAAAGCAGTCGACAGTAGCCTTATAGCTAGACAATACAGCCATTCCCAAGATGCAATCAAAATCTCTGATTCCCAAAACAATCAGATTGGACACCACAACATGCTCATCAAATCGAAGCACACAATCCAACACCACTTCACGGGACCACAGACTCACACCAGCAGGGGTAGACACGGAAAAAACATCACACAATGGGGAAGAACTCAACCCATGCTCACAAACAAACAACTCAGAAATAAAAGAGTGTGATGCACCAGTGTCAAATAGAACTCTCGCAGGATAATCGAAAATAGAGCATGTACCTGCGATCACTATGGCAGGTGTCTCCTCAGCCTGCTCTCTCGTAAAAGCGTTTTCCTGGGCCTGCTATGGAATCTGAAACTGAGGTCGCGAAGGAGCTCCAAACCTAGAAGGCTCACGGGGTTGGAATCCAGATCGCTGGGTAGGGGCAGGAAACTGCGGTCTCTGAGAAGAACCACCAGCTGATCCCTGCTGCGAAGGATCCGAAGTCTGTCCCCTCAACAAAGGACACACTCTAACAAAGTGTCATGGCTTTCCGCAGTTACGGCAAGACCCCTGAACTCCACGACACTGTGAATTCGGATTCCTTCCTCTGCACTGTCCACAAGACATGCCGCTAGTACCACTGCCAGAACAAGAACTCGCAGAACCAGAGGAACTTGATTTCGCCTTCTACTTGAACAGTCTCCCTCGAGGTCGAAACCTTTGGCGATTCGTCTGCTGCTGCGACCCATGAGGAGAATAGAAAGATTGCGACGCATCCTGAACAGGCTGATAGGTGCGTCAAGTCGTCGGCTGAATCGGAGCCTCTACCTCCAACATACTCTCCTCAATATCCACGGCTCGATTCACTGCATCGATATAGGTCGCTGGTGAACCAGACAAAACCATCCGGTACAAATCAGCCCTCAAGCCTTTCAGAAATTTGTTCCTCTTCGTCCTCTACTGGTTGGCTACGTGTGGCACATAGATCAAAAGAGCAGAAAACTGTCGGGCATACTCAGCCACTCGCATGTTACCCTGCTTCAGGTTGTCGAACTATCGCTCGCGATTGTTATAGAAGGACTCCGGGGTATACTCCTGTCGAAACGCCTCATAGAAGCTCTCCCAAGTGATCACAGCCCCACTATCACGAAGGATACGAGAAGTACCTCTCCACCAGCGCTGTGCATTGTCTCTCAGCTGCAACACCTCCATCTTCAGTCTCTTCTCGGGAGCGTACTCCAGAGTATCGAACAACTCCTCCATCTGAACTAACCAAGCCTCAGCCATCGCACCACCCTCGGCTGCAAAAAACATCGGAGGGTTCGTCCGTTGAAACCTAGCCAAGACCAACTCCATCTCGCCTATCTGTCTAGTAACGTTCTCAACCTACTGAATATCGTCATCGCTACCTGCCCTAGACTCCTCCTCGGTACGTCTAGTCGCCCTACCTCTTCCTCTCCTCGGCGGCATCTAAACAAGTCTAGAGGTAAGATCTCACAGCATATGTATCACATAGACAGATAAAAGATCACATAAGTCACAAAGTCAATCAAAAATCAAATCAAAACACTGTGCCTAGACTCGAGTGTGATCAAAGAAAATCGAGCTTATCCAAGTTTAAGCTCGATACCAAAAATGTCAGGCCCCGTGCTAATCCCATAGGATTACAGCACAATTAAGCACATAATCATGGAAGCATAAAATTAGGGCTTAAAAATTTTTTCGAAATAGTTTGTCCCTGAACTCAAAACATACATTCAAAATATCAATACTCAAAATATGAGTTAACTCAAACCCATACAAAACAGGTAACACAAATCTCAAATCAACAATAGGTCCCCAAATACATAGAATCACGGGGCATCCCCCGATTCAATATATAATAAAATAGACTGGGACTCAAGGGAACGGGGATCGACCAGCTCAACCTCCACTCTATCCAGCTTGGTTACCTGAAGATCCTTCAAATGGGCAACACAGACCCAAACAACACAAAAGCAGGAAAACAAATACGAGTTCAAGCCTAAGTACGAAGAACCATCAAAACAGCTAATAATGCAACATGCTATAAATCAATGCTATGAAATGCATGAGGGCTATCAAGGATCGGATAGCTAGACCAGCAAATCGACTGGAAAATCATCTCAAGCGAGCCTATATACCACGCACAGCAAATCGGACGGTGAAAATCATCGGTCCGTGATCATCGGGGCCCGTCAGCCCATCACAGCTCGGTGGTAGACACTCGAATCCGCAGTCGCCATTCCGATGATAGCGTTGAAATTTTCGGGCACGACACATCTATCGGCCAGTCACAACGTGGGTCCCAATCAGGTCATCAATCAATCTGTCAATCAGGCTCAAGATGTATGAATATATGCCATTCAGAAATCAATGCTCAATGCATACAAGTCACAATACGTGAAACAGAACATAAGTCAATCAATAAAACACCTTCTGCTCATGCAATTACAGCCATCAAAATCAACCAGATTTCGTAGCCTGAAATATAAGCATGCTCAAGCATCAAAGCTGTCCAGAGTTGCTCCAATTCGTACCTCAACAGCTTAGTTCTACCTCACTGATTCGAACAGGGCACGGCAACTAACGGCCTAAGCGAAATAGATCCCTCCTGGCTTCGGAAATTCACGACAGAAGGTCCTGGAAGCTGAAATCTGATACAAAGTCTCGTAATTCAGCTCAAGTCAAGCACAAATCTGAACCTGTGCACTCTAACACCTACGGCCAGAACTCCAATAAAGTTCTATACATCTACGCAGGTATTAACTACAAGAATAGAGCTCAAAATAGAAGGAAATGCTCACCCAGAGACTTAAACCAACAGAAGAACCAACGTACTTCACAGCACGAAGACACAACAACTTCCCACTTCTTCTCCAGCGGCAATTCAGAGCCTCAAATGGGTAGCGATCGAAAGAGCTAAACAAGAGGAGTTCAGCGCCACCTAAAACGTCCAAAACAAAGGCTGGAAACGATGGGAATCTAACGGAGAAATGTTCGAATGAAACAGTATAGGGTTTCAAATGAGAAGATAGGAATTGTCGGGTGAAAAATGACTAAGTGTTCATCTCTACTTAGCATATAAATTCACCAGCCACCGACTTAAACAGATTCCTTCACCAAAATCATCTTCTGGTACTGAACAGATTCCTCGCATCAAATCCTAGCGCCAAACAGATTCCTCAACCAGCGCTTAAAACCACCAGATTCCTCAGCGCTAACGCTAACCATCGCGCGCTAGCCAAACGACATCGTATAGGTGACATATGAATGCTCCAACGCTAATACACATCAGACCTCTCAGCGCTCGCACAAGTTCTATCTCGCTTAGCGTTAACTAATCAAAAAGATAGCGTATCAGAGCTGTCGCCAACTAAATCAAAACGACATCGTATACGAGATGTCTTGAACCAACACACAAACGCTTGCGCACAACTAATCAGATCTCTAAGCGCACAAGAGTCAAACGTCGTCGCATCGCTCCAAACAGATCTCTCCCAAACAACAACGCTAGCAGCAGTCAACATCACCAGGTTGACCAACACGTGGCACCCTCTCACTCCCACGCATTAACGCTACCAAATTTCATCTTCTCACGAGACATCTGAACTGCGAAACGACGGCGTAGCGCTTCTAGCGCCAAATGCTACCATCAGATCTCTCTCTCCCTGGCAGACCTCTTACTCCACCAGACTTCACCAAAACGACGACGTTTCACCACTTGTTCATGGAAACTCTCGCAAACACTCGGGAACATCAGATTTCACCCTAAACGACAGCGTTTCACCTCTAAACGCTTGGAATTCCGATTTCTACCTAAAGTTCACCAAATCAACTCCAATTCTCGCGCAGATTTCACCCGATAATTCCTGCGACTAAAATCTGAATTGTTCTAAGAGATATCTGAAATTCTCAAATCAGATTTCACCAAAATCCAAAATCTGAAAATTCAAAAATTCTAAATTCGAATTTCTCAATCCTCACATTCTCCCCACCTTAAGAGATTTTGTCCTCGAAATCAAAGGCAAACACAGGGAATAAAATCAAGCAAACATTCAAATCAAACGCAAACATCTAAACAAGCTCAAATCAAAGCTTAGAAATTACCTGGAATTTTCACTATCAGTGCTCAAATAGATGAGGCCAATCTTGTCTCATCTTCTCCTCAACCTCCCAGGTAGCTTCTTCTCGGCCATGCTTACTCCATTGGACCATCACCAACGGAATTATCTTGTTCCTCAGCTGCTTCTCCTTCCTATCCAGAATCTGCACTGGATATTCTACATAACTCAAGGCAGAATCCAGCTTAAATTCGTCGGTTCTCAACACATGGGACGGATATGGCTCATATTTCCTCAATATTGACACATGAAAAACGTCATGTATCGCTGCTAACTCATCAGGCAATCTCAATCTATAAGCCAACTGTCCAATCCGCTCAACGATCTCAAAGGGACCAACGAATCTAGGAGCTAATTTGCCTTTAAATCTGAATCGCATCACGCTCTTGAAAGGAGAAACTTTGAGAAATACTCGATCGCCAACCTCAAATTCCAAAGGTCTGTGTCTTTTGTTAGCATAGCTAGAGAAAAGGTCCTGAGCAGCCTTAATTCTACTCCGAATCAAATCAATATGATCCTTCATGTGCTGCACAAATTCAGGGGTAGAAAGCTGTCTCTCACCAACTTCATCCCAACAGATCGGAGATCTGCATTTTCGAACATACAACGCCTCAAAAGGGGCCATACCGATAGTCACCTGGTAGCTGTTTTATAGAAACTCAACCAAGGATAGCGAATCCTGCCAGCCACCACTGAAATCCATCACAACTGATGCAGCATATCCTCTAAAGTCTGAATGGTCCGCTCAGACTGACCATCTGTCTGTGGTGGATAGGCTAATGTACATTCGTGCCATTTTCTTCATCGAACATCTCACATCATAGGGAATGAAATGGGCTGACTTCGAAATTCTATCAATCACAACCCAAATAGCATCGCATCCCCTACTCGATCGAGGTAGATGAGTCACAAAATCCATGGCGATGTGCTCCCAATTCCATTGAGGCACCTCTAAACTCTGCAGCAATCCACCAGGTCTCATCCTCTCAGCCTTGACCTGCTGGAAATTCAAACATCTAGCAACAAAACCAGAGATGTCGCTCATCATGCCTTCCCACCAGTAGTGAGACTTCAAGGCATGGCACATCTTTATCTCTCTCGGATGCACACTGTATCGACTACAATGCGCTTCATTCAAAATGGTCTCCTTCAAATCAATCAGGTACGGAACCACCAATCTTCCTCGAAATCTCAGACATCCATCAGAATTAATAGAGAAATCCTCAGACTGACCACTTCGGGCTTTAATCTTTAACTCATGAACATATGGATCAGTCCTCTGCACCTCTCTGATGTTATTCACAATCTTCGGTTCTACCTAAATTGAAGAAACCATGAAGTACTGATCACCCGATTGAAATTGCCAACCAGAAGTACTCAACTGCTCGTAGACCTTCGAAACACTCAAAAACGAAAGCATCGTAGGCTGGGTCTTCCTACTCAAGGCATCGGCAACCGAGTTCATCCGCCCAGACTGATAATGAATCTCACAGTTAAAGTCTTTGAGAAATTCCATCTAACGTCGTTGTCTCATATTCAGATCAGACTGCGTGAAGATATATTTCAGGCTCTTGTGGTCGGTGTACACCACAAATTCTTCACCATACAGATAATGTCGCCAAATTTTCAAGGCAAACACTATCGCAGCCAACTCCAAATCATGAACAGGGTACCTCGTCTCGTGAGGCTTCAACTGTCGAGACGCATAAGCAATCACGTACCCGTTCTGCATCAGAACACACCCTAAACCATTCAGAGAAGCATCGGAGCACACCACGAAACCTCCAGATCCAGACGGTAGGGCCAAGACAGGAGCAGTAGTCAACTTCTCCTTCA
>KV010417.1:163952-184812 GCA_001598015.1 Dorcoceras hygrometricum | reverse complement strand
TCACCACACCATGAAAACAGTCAACAGTAGCCTTATAGCTAGACAATACATCCATTCCCAAGATGCAATCAAAATCTCTGATTCCCAAAACAATCAGATTGGACACCAAAACATGCTCATCAAATCGAAGCACACAATCCAACACCACTTCATGGGACCACAGACTCACACCTGCAGGGGTCGACACGGAAACAACATCACACAATGGGGAAGAACTCAACCCATGCTCACAAACAAAAAACTCAGAAATAAAAGAGTGTGATGCACCAGTGTCAAATAGAACTCTCGCAGGATAATCGAAAATAGAGCATGTACCTGCGATCACTATGGCAGGTGTCTCCTCAGCCTGCTCTCTCGTAAAAGCGTTTTCCTGGGCCTGCTATGGAATCTAAAACTGAGGTCGCGAAGGAGCTCCAAACCTAGAAGGCTCACGGCGTTGGAATCCAGATCGCTGGGTAGGGGCAGGAAACTGCGGTCTCTGAGAAGAACCACCAGCTGATCCCTGCTGCAAAGGAACCAAAGTCTATCCCCTCAACAAAGGACACACTCTAACAAAGTGTCCTGGCTGTCCGCAGTTACGGCAAGACCCCTGAACTCCACGACACTGCAAAGTCGGATGCCTTCATCTGCACTGTCCACAAGACATGCCGCTAGTACCACTGCCAGAACAAGAACTCGTAGAACCAGAGGAACTTGAATTCGCCTTCTACTTGAACAGTTTCCCTAGAGGTCGAAACCTTTGGCGATTCGTCTGCTGCTGCGACCCTTGAGGAGAATAGAAAGATTGCGACGCATCCTGAACAGGCTGATAGGTGCGTCCAGTCGTCGGCTGAATCGGAGACTCTACCTCCAACATACTCTCCTCAATATCCATGGCTTGATTCACTGCATCGATATAGGTCGCTGGTGAACCAGACAAAACCATCCGGTACAAATCAGGCCTCAAGCCTTTCAGAAATATGTTCCTCTTCTTCCTCTCCTGGTTGGCTACGTGTGGCACATAGATCAAAAGAGCAGAAAACTGTCGGGCATACTCATGTTACCCTGCTTCAGGTTGTCGAACTCGCATGTTACCCTGCTTCAGGTTGTCGAACTCTCGCTCGCGACTGTTATAGAAGGACTCCGGGGTATACTCCTGTCGAAACACCTCATAGAAGCTCTCCCAAGTGATCACAGCCCCACTATCACGAAGGATACCGAGAAGTACCTCTCCACTAGCGTTGTGCATTGTCCCTCAGCTGCACACCGCCAGCTTCAGTTCTCTTCTCGGGAGCGTACTCCAGAGTATCGAACAACTCCTCCATCTGAACTAACCAAACTTCAGCCATCGCACCACCCTCAGCTGCAGAAAACGTCGGAGGGTTCGTCCGCAGAAACCTAGCTAAAACCAACTCCATCTCACCTATCTGTCTAGTAACGTTCTCAACCTGATGAACATCATCATCACTACATGCCCTAGACTCCTCCTCGGTACGTCTAGTCTCCCTACCTCTTCCTCTCCTCGGCGGCATCTAAACAAGTCTAGAGGTAAGATCTCACAGATTTTTGTCAGGTCCCGTGCTAATCTCACAAGATTAGAGCATAATTAAGTACATAATCACGGAAGCGTAAAACAGGGCTAAAAAATTTTTCGAAATCATTTGTGCCTGAACTCAAAACATACATTCAAAATATCAATACTCAAAATATGAGTTAACTTAAACCCATACAAAAAAGGTAACACAAATCTCAAATCAACAATAGATCCCCAAATACATAGAATCACGGGGCATCCCCCGGTTCAATACATAATAAAATAGACTGGGACTCAAGGGAACGGGGATCGACCAGCTGAACCTCCACTCTGTCCAGCTTGGTTACCTGAAGATCCTGCGAATGGGCAACACAGACCCAAACAACACAAAGAAGGAAAAAAAATACGAGTTCATGCCTAAGTACGAAAAGCCATCAAAACAGCTAATCATGCAACATGCTTTAAATCAATGCTATGAAATGCATGAGGGCTATCAAGGATCGGATAGCTAGACCAGAAAATCGACTGGAAAATCATCTCAAGAGAGCCTCTATACCACGCACAGCAAATTGGCCGGTGAAAATCATCGGTCCGTGATCATCAGGGCCCGTCAGCCCATCACAGCTCAGTGGTAGACACTCGATTCCGGCAGTCGCCACTCCGATGATAGCGTTGGACTTTTCGGGAACGACACATCTATCGGCCAGTCACAACGTGGCTCTCAATCAGGTCATCAATCAATCTGTCAATCAGGCTCTAGATGTATGCATATAAGCCATTCAGAAATCAATGCTCAATGCGTACAAGTCACAATACGTGAAACAGAACATAATTCAATCAATAAAACACCTTCTGCTAACGCAATTACAGCCATCAAAATCAACCAGATTTCACAGCCTGAAATATACGCATGCTCAAGCATCAGAGCTGTCAAGAGTTGCTCCAATTCGTACCTCAACAGCTTAGTTCTACCTCACTGATTCGAAAAGGGCACGGAAACTCATGGACTAAGCGAAACAGATCCCTCCTGGCTTCGGAAATTCACGACAGAAGGTCCTGGAAGCTGAAATCTGATACAAAGTCTCGTAATTCAGCTCAACTCAAGCACAAATCTGAACCTGTGCACTCTAACACCTACGGCCAGAACTCCAATCAAGTTCTATACATCTACGCAGGTATTAACTACAAGAACAGAGCTCAAAATAGAAGGAAATGCTCACCCAGAGACTAAAACCAACAGAAGAACCAACGGACTTCACGGCACGAAGCCACAGCAACTTCGCACTTTTTCTCTAGCGGCAATTCAGAGCCTCAAATGGGTAGCGATCGAAAGAGCTAAACAAGAGGAGTTCAGCGCCACCTAAAACGTCCAAAACAAAGGCTGGAAATGATGGGAATCTAACAGAGAAATGTTCTAATGAACAGTGTCGGTCGAGGGTTTAAAATGAGAAGATAGTAATTGTCGGGTGAAAATGACTAAGTGTTCATCTCTACTTAGCATATAAATTCACCAGCCACCGACTTAAACAGATTCCTTCACCAAAATCATCTTCTGGTACTGAACAGATTCCTCGCATCAAATCCTAGCGCCAAACAGATTCCTCAACCAGCGCTTAAAACCACCAGATTCCACAGCGCTAACGCTAACCCTCGCGCGGTAGCCAAACGACATCGTATAGGTGACATCTCAATGCTCCAACGCTAATACACATCAGATCTCTTAGCGCTCGCACAAGTTCGATCACGCTTAGCATTAACTAATCAAAACGACAGCGTTTCAGGGCTCTTTCCAAGTAAATCAAAACTACGTCGTATACGAGATATCTTGAACCAAGACACAAACGCTTGCGCACAACTAATCAGATCTCTAAGCGCTACGTTACACACAAGAGTCAAACGTCATCGCATCGCTCCAAACAGATCTCTCCCAAACAACAACGCTAGCAGCATTCAACATCACCAGGTTGACCAACACGTGGCACCCTCTCACTCCCACGCGTTAACGCTACCAGATTTCATCTTCTCACGAGACATCTGAACTGCGAAACGACGGCGTAGCGCTTCTAGCACTCTCCCTGGCAGATCTCTTACTCCACCAGACTTCACCAAAACGACGGCGCTTCAGCACTTGTTCACGGAAACTCTCGCAAACACTCGGGAACATCAGATTTCACCCTAAACGACAGCGTTTCACCTCTAAACGCTAGGAATTCAGATTTCTACCTAAAGTTCACCAGACGGCGTAGCGCTTCTAGCACTCTCCCTGGCAGATCTCTTACTCCACCAGACTTCACCAAAACGACGGCGCTTCAGCACTTGTTCACGGAAACTCTCGCAAACACTCGGGAACATCAGATTTCACCCTAAACGACAGCGTTTCACCTCTAAACGCTAGGAATTCAGATTTCTACCTAAAGTTCACCAAATCAATTCCAATTCTTGCGCAGATTTCACCCGATAATTCCCACGACTAAAATATGATTGTTCTAAGAGAGATATGAATTTCTCAAATCAGATTTCACCAAAATCCGAAATTCCGAAATCTGAAAATTCGAAAATTCTAAATTCGAATTTTTCAATCCTCACAATTCAAGGAGTTTCAGAGATCATAAGGAGCACCTGATATTGGTATTGCAGAAGTTGATAGACTCGCAGTTGCCAAGTTTAGCAAGTGCGAATTTTGGCTAGATAGTGTAATCTTTTTGGGTCATGTCATCTCTACACATAGGATTTCTGTGGATCCTAGTAAGGTCGAAGCAGTTCTTAACTGGGAGCGACCTAGGAATGTTTCTGAGATCCGTAGTTTCTTGGGTTTGGCCAGATATTATAGGCATTTCATTGAAAAGTTTTCTTCGATAGCAAGGCCGATGACACAGTTGACTCAGAAGGATAAGAAGTTTGTTTGGACAGATGAATGCGAGTCGAGTTTTCAATGACTCAAGGAGAAGTTGACCACTGCTCCTGTGTTGGCTTTACCATCCGGCTCGGGAGGTTTCGTGGTTTGCTATGATGCATCTCTGAGTGGTTTGGGATGTGTTCTGATGCAGAACGGGTACGTGATTGCATATGCGTCTCGATAGTTGAAGCCCCATGAGACGAGATACCCCGTTCATGTTTTGGAATTGGCAGCGATTGTTTTTGCCTTGAAGATCTGGCGTCATTACTTGTACGGTGAGGAGTTTGTGGTGTACACTGACCACAAGTGTTTGAAGTATATCTTCACTCAGTCAGATCTGAACATGAGACAGCGTCGTTAGATGGAGTTACTCAAGGATTTTGATTGCAAGATACAGTATCAGCCTGGGCAGATGAACATAGTATACGATGCTTTGAGTAGGAAAGCCCAGACTACGATGCTAACATCTTTGAGTATCTCGAGAGTCCATGAGCATATGGGCACTATGGGTTGGCGATTCCAGCCAAGTGATCAGTTTTTCGTACTTTCTTCTATTCAGGTTGAACAACAGATTGTGATTGACATCAGAGAGGCACAGAGGACTGATCCTTATATCCATGAATTGAAGATTAAGGCTCAAAATGGTCAGTCTGATGATTTTACTGTTGCTTCTGATGGGTGTTTGAGATTTTGAGGATGATTAGTGGTTCCTAACCTGGTTGATTTGAAGGAGACTATTATGAATGAAGCGCATTGTAGTCGATACAGTGTGAATCCGGGCGAGAGAAATATGTACCAAGCCCTGAAGTCTCACTTCTGGTGGGAAGGCATGAAGAGCGACATTTCCGATTTTGTTGCTAGATGTTTGAACTGTCAGCAGGTCAAGGCTGAAAGGATGAGACCTGGTGGGTTGTTGCAGAGTTTAGAAGTGCTTCAGTGGAATTGGGAGCACATCTCCATGGACTTCGTCACTCATTTACCTCGATGTAGTAGGGGATGCGATACGATTTGGGTGGTGATTGATAGACTCTCTAAGTCAGCCCATTTCATTCCCTATGATGTGAGGTGTTCGATGAGGAAAATGGCGAGATTGTACATCGACCATGTTGTGAGATTTCATGGAGTTCCTGTTTCGATAGTGTCTGATAGAGATCCAAGATTCACATCTCGATTTTGGAAGAGTTTGCAAGAAGCTATGGGTTCGAGATTGGCTATGAGTACTGCTTACCATCCTCAGACATATGGCCAATCTGAGAGGACCATTCAGACTTTAGAAGATATTCTGCGTGCAATTGTGATGGATTTCAGTGGTGGCTAGCAGGATTACTTATCCTTGGTTAAGTTTTCTTATAAAAACAACTACCAAGTGACTATTGGGATGGCTCCATTCGAAGCGTTGTATGGTCACAATTGTAGATCTCCGATCTGTTGGGAAGAAGTTGGTGAAAAACAGCTTTCGACCCCTGAATTTGTGCAGCATATGAGAGATCAGATATCATTTATTCGAAGTAGAATGAAAGATGCACAACATCTCTTCACTAGCTATGCTAAGAGAAGACGCCGACCGTTGGAGTTTGAGGTTGGTGATCGAGTATTTCTAAAGATTTCTCCTTTCAAGAGCGTGATGAGGTTCAGATTTTCAAGGGCAAGTTAGCTCCTAGGTTTGTTGGTCCTTTTGAGATTGTTGAGAGGATCGGACAAATGGCTTATAGATTGAGACTTCCTGGTGAGTTAGCAACGATACATGATGTTTTTCATGTGTAAATGTTGAGGAAATATGAGCCAGATCCGTCCCATGTGTTGAGGACTGATGAAGTTGAGATAGATTCTGCCTTGAGTTATGTGGAATATCTAGTGCAGATTCTGGACAGGAAGGAGAAGCAGTTAAGAAATAAGATAATTCCATTGGTGATGGTTCAGTGGAGTAAGCATGGCAAAGAAGAAGCTACTTGGGAAGTTGAGGATAAGATGAGACAAGAATGGCTTCATCTTTTTGAGCTTTACAGTGGAGTTGTGTTGGTTAGTTTTAGTGTTTTGATTGATTCTGCCCTGTGTTTGCCTTTGATTTCGAGGACGAAATCTCCTAAGGTGGGGAGAATGTGAGGATTGAGATTCGATAATTAGTGGTTAATCAGATTTGGTTAAGGATTTGTCAGGACAGTCAGGGTTATCGAATTTCAGACTGCAGGATTTTGGTCGAATCTTGTTGGTGATTTTCAGATTTGACATAGATATGTTCAACTTTGAGTTTCTAGTTTATATCGGGTGAAATCTGCGTGGAATTTGGAGTTGTTTTGATGATTTTTCCATCGGGATCTGATTCCAGTGAGAATTCAGACTTGAGGCCTATCGCTGGAAGAAGATAAGATTTTAGAATCCTTGCGCAGGAATTAGCGAGAATCAGATTTGAGGTATACTGGAGGTTCGGATCTAGGAGAGAGCAGATTTGAGCATTCATACATGTAGCTAGCGAGAGAAATCTGTTAGCGGGTGAACGCAAATGCGAGAGTCAACGAGGAGAGGACACGTGTTAGTCAACATTGCTGAGTTGACCAGTGCTGTTAGCGTTATTCAGACCCGAGAGAGAGTGAGCAGAGATGTTAGGCAGTGCGACGTCGTTTTGCTTGTGTGAGAAGGAACCTTGGTACGTCATCGTTTTGATTAGTTACTCTTGTGTTTGGCGTTAACGCTGAGAACTCAGATTTGAGTTAACGGAGGGAACATATTCGAGGACTTGTGCCATAGCGCTAGGATCTGTTGCTGGGATCTGAATATTTCGGTGATTGATTTTCACTGTGGAGTGTGACGAGGGATTTTAAAATACAAGTGTTTCCCAACACATAGCGTATTTCGAACTCGATATTCCCTGTCTTCTACTTCGCTAATCCTCGTAACCCTTACTGTTCACCGAACCCTTCTCCGATAAATTTCCGTCGAATTCTGTCGTTGTTTGGAGCAAGAATAGTGGCGTTGAGCTCACCTTGTTAAGCTCTTTCGATTGATACCAGTCTAGAGTTGTAGATCGACGCGTAGGAGGATCACGAAGGATTTGCAGTGCTCGTGACTTTCCGCGTCAGTTGACCCGAGAGTTCATTAGCTCGTTTGAGCTCCTGGGTAAGTGATTTCTTACTGTTCCTAGCTTAGTTCTAGTAGTAAGAACCTGCGAAGGTAGGTAGAACCAGATTTGAGTTCTGACCGTAGGCAGTAAGGTATAGAAGTTCAGATTTGAGTTGAATTGTTAGATGCTTTGATGATTTGGGCTCCCAGGCAGTTCCTGCTGTATTTGTCGAGACCAACGAGGAAGCAGATTTGAGCAGGCTGAGGTAGAAACTGAGATTTGAGGTACGAATTGAGCTTCTGTTAACAGTTTTTGGCATAAGCGTGTTAGAATTTTGAGGCATGATATGTGTTCTGTGAATTCTGTGTTTTACGTGAACAGTTGTGGCTCATTTTCTGGTTTATGTGCTTTGTTTACGTAATTTATGCATGTTGAAATCAGATTTGAATTTCTTGGCATTCATGCATACATATTGAGCCTGATGATTGATTGTTTACCGAACGAGAGCCTCATTGTGATCGGTAGACGGATGTGTCGTGCCTGAAAGGTCCAACGCTATCATCTGAGTGGTGCCGGCTGACTTTTCTCTGTGAGGGGTATTTGAGTGGCCAGACCTGAATATCACGAAACGATGTTTCCCCGGCTGATTGGCTGTGCGTGGTATTGACGCTCGCTTTTTGCTAGCTGACTCGTTGGCCTAGATGACCGATTCTTTGACAGCCCTCATGCATTTCATGTTTCTAGATACTGCATGTTTATGATTTACTGTTAAATTAGTGCTCTTCGTACTGAGGTTTGACCTCGTATTTTTTCCTGCTATTGTGTTTCTTGGGTCTGTGTTACCCATTGCAGGAGCCGCAGGTAATCTGGCTGGGCATAGTGGAGCTTCAGCTAGTAGATCCCCATTTGGTTGAATCCCAGTGTATTCGTAGTATGTATCGAACCAGGGGATGCCCTGAGTTTCTATGTATGTTCGTGATCTGTTATCGGAGTTTATTTGATTACCTGTTTGTGTTGTGGATTTGAGTAAATCCTATTTTAAGTATGAATACTTTGAGTGACTGTTTTATTGTTCAGGCCCGATCATTTGAAAAATTTTTAAGACCTATTTTATGCTTCCGCGGTTATGTGCTTAATTGTATTGTTAATCTTTGTTAATTAGCACGGGGCCTGACACAGATCCCCACAAATAATATCGGCACAGGACATCACCTGGATCAATATATCAACACATAATACAATAACTAAGACTCAGAACGTGGATCTTGCAGCTAACGCTCCACTCTGTCCAGCTGGATTACCTGTAGAATCTGCAAAGGCCAACACCAACCCAAGCTGTAAGGACCCACCCAGCTCCCTACTGTGGAGACCCTGGAGGGTGAAACCATACTCATAGGACTACCCACACCTCTGGAAGTGTGGTTAAACTGCCTCCCCAAGGAATTGAACCCGGGTCACCAGGCTTATTACCGAAAGTTCACCTTCCCTGGTACCACTTGAGCTACTATTATAATGCCCAGATATTTTAGAGTCCACAATTAGAAAGTTATGAGATTGAGGGTTTACAATGCTATTCTATTTAACTCTTGATCTAATCGAGTTTCAGATTTCAGATATGTACTGTTTAGCTTTCTTTTTTTAAAAGCTAAATTTCAGATTTCATGTTTATGAAATTCATCCTTCGATGTACATTGAGTTGAGTTTCAGCTTTTCGTGATATCAGTTGTCACACTATGTTAAAGATTCAGACGTTTGATTTTATACTTTAATCAGCCTTCGGTTCGAATAAGATTTCAGATGTCAGGAATGCAATTGCGGTAGATGTCTAGTCAAATCCTGCAAGCCAATCGAATCCTTTGTTTTAACTAAAATCGTTCGGTTTCCATATGCATCATTTGGTTTAAAAAAGAGTACGCTTTAGGAGAATTGAGAATCTTGATTAAACGTGTTTCTTTCCTTAGGCATTTTAAATCATATAAATAGGATGTTAAGCTACTTCATGCATCATTATCTTCAAAACAAATTAGTTCAAAGCGGTGCTCTCTCTCTAAGAAACCGAGTAAAAGTCTTTTAAAGCTTTTTGAAGGAGGCGATCAGAGTGTTGGTGATTTGCTGAATTTCTACTGTGATTTGTGTTCAAGAATTCAGGCAAGTAAACTCTGTTTCTTGCTCACTCAGTGAAAGAATATATTCAGTTCTGTTTGCATGTTTATATGAGATTTTAAAGTATTGAAGAAAACTTCGGTTGTTCTTCAAAACCAGAAAAGTTCATGCTCTATTTTTACGAAATTTGCGTTTTACTGTATTTTGATCCAGAAATGTTTTAGAAAATGGTTTGGTGATGTTCATCCAGTATTTTCTTGAGTTTTCTTCAGAAATTCCATCGAAGTAGCTTACAAGTAGCTTATTCGATTATTTCCAGAAATTTCTTGAGATATTTGAATTCTTGAGACGAAGGAAACCGTCGTAGTTCATGTTCTTCCACACGGTTAAGTCTGAAATCTGGTTCTTATACCACGACTGATATTTCTTGGGTGAAAATATTCGAAGTATAGATTTCAGCTGTCGCATTGTTTGCGTTCAGTAGTTGCGATCAGCAGTCGCACTATTTCATGTTCAGCTGTTGCATTTGTTTATGATTTAGCTATTGCCTTCGTATGTGTTCAGCTGTTGTCAGCTGTTGTATAGATCATGACCAGCTGTTGACTTCGTTTGTTGTCAGCTGATGTATTAATTCATATTCAGCTGTTGGTTTTGTTCATCAGCTGTTGGAATATCGTATAGCTGTTGGTTTGTTCAACGACTGAAAGTCCTTGTTTAAGTTGCTTTGACATCTGAGTTGACTAACCAAAGTCTGAATTGTTTCTTCTTCGTTGGGACTCTTACGTCTAATTCAGATTTCATCCTCTGTGTCTTCAATACATTTTCAATTGAGACAAAGAGCATAGATTTGAATTCCTTATTCATTTCCGCTTCAATTCAAAAGATTCAATCATTTCAATTGATCATATTTGAGAGCTTTTATTCAGTTTTCATCTTCGCAAGTTTTACAGAGAAATCCCTTGAAGTTCCAGAAATCATAGACAAAAGAAAAACCAGTAATTCGTACAAGAGAGAAAGAAAATGGATTTTAAGAAAGAAAAGAAAGAGCAGAACATTGTTTTAGAAATGTTTTAAGTTATGACAACAAAGAGGGTCCCCAGAGGAAGGGTGATTGCGCGGCTGACGAACCGTGTGCCCTTTCAACAGAGGATGGATCAGGTGTATAGGTTGACAGATCTGTATATCCCTTCACCATGAGCCATAGTTCTAAGAGACTGATATCAGGAGTTTGATCAAACGAATTGGACAAAATGTTTAAAGTGTTGTCATAATTTCAGAAAATGAAAGAAGAGCGCAAGTGTGATTTTAATAACAGCTCTAGATATGTTTAAAGAAAATGTTTTCAGAATTGTTTATGTTTTATGCTTTCAGTTCTTTCCAGATTTCTCAGTTATGTATTGCGCTTGTTCATTCTAAAGTCTATTCAGACTTCAGTTATGTATTCAGATTTCAGATTCCATTTACAGTATCAGCTTCTATTGCATGATTTCGTTATTCCAGATTTTACCTGCTGAGCCTTTGGCTCACTAGTTTTCATTGAGTGCAGGTAATGAGCAGTAAGGAGCTGGAGGGAGATGATCAGAAGGGAAGGATGTGTTTATCGCGGACATTAGATTTCATTATTCCTTTCAGACCTTCTTTTGTTTGTACAGAAACTCTAGTCGTAGTTTTTGTAGTATCAGATTTCTATCAATTTGGCATATGTATTGTTAATCAGATGTGAAATAGTTCCGCGTCTTTTTATTCTTCACGTCTGAGTTCCTTCAACAGATATGAGTTGTGTTTATTAACACTTTAGTCTAGAAAGTTAGTAATGACTGGTTATGTCATCAAGATCTAAATTTCTGAGTCTTTCAATTCAACCCCAAATTTCTTGATTTCTTATAAGAAAAGTCCGGTCGTTACAGTTGGTATCAGAGCATGGTCCTTGAGATAAACACACTTCCAGTCTGAACAGCTCTCTCCAGCCGCTTCTAAATTTGTGAGTTTTAGTTCATGTTCTAGCATAAAGTAATCTCTCATATAGAATTGTGGTGGATTTGGGCTAACCTTACAGATATGTCAGGAAGAGGTAGAGGAAGAAGGAGTTTTATAGAAGGAGATAGCGAATCTGACGGAATTAACCCCATTCTCAGTACCATGGCTCAGCTGTTAGAGCGCTTAGTTGACTAGACCACTAATGGGAATGGTCAAATATCAGGAAGAATAGTTAGTCGTGAGAATCCACATGAGAGGTTAAGAAGACAGAGACCTCAGGAATTTTCTGGCACTACTGATCCTCTTATAGCAGAAAGCTGGATCAAGTCCATAGAGGTGATATTTTATTATCTGCAGCTGACCGAACTAGAAAGTCCTCGGTGTGCGATATACATGCTGAGAGGAGATGCCATGATATGGTGGGAAGGAGCCAAGTTTACAGTAGACTTGGAAATTCTTACCTGGGAAGAGTTTAAGAGAGTATTCTATGAACAGTACTTCACGGTGGATGTAAGACAACAGTTGTGGAGTGAGTTTTTAACCCTTAAGCAGGGAGAGATGTCTATGCGGGATTATATCCGCAAATTTGAGAGTGGTTGTTATTTCGTTCCTTTGATTGGGATAAATGCAGATATTAAGCTACAACATTTCGTTGATGGGTTGAAGCCGATGATTAGGCATGATGTTAGATTGGAAGAACCCGTAGATTATAGATCAGCTGTGAATAAGGCACTACGGGCAGATCAAGACTGGAAAGCAATCGAAGAAGAGAGACAGTTGAAAAGACAAGCTTTGCAACAGAAGGACCGTAGGCAAAATAAGAAACCGAATAATAACCAGCAAGAGTCTCAAGAAAAAGGACCAATAGTTGTTCAGCCTATCTCTGCTGTCCCTAATTCAGGGATTAGGCCTCCATGTCCAACTTGTAAGAAAAACCATACAGGCCATTGTCTTTTTTGCCAGAAGGTGTGTTATACCTGTGGCAAGCCAGGCCACATGTCTAGAGATTGTTCCCAGAAGCGACCACTTATCACTAGTAGAGCTTATATAATGACAGCTAAAGAAACTCCAGCAGATACTTTGGCAGCGACGGGTAAGATTTTGTTGCCAATATGTTTACAATAGCATTATTAGATTCTGGTACAACTTATTTTTTTGTATCAGATAGATTTGTTAAGAAATTGATAGATAACCTAAAAAAAATTTGAAGTAGAGTACTATGTTCAGATCCCTTTGAGGGCGAGTTTAGTAACCAATCATGTTATACGAAATATAGAACTTAAGTTACAGTGGAATATTGCTTTCGCAGATTGAATAGTATTGCTGATAATTGGGTTTGATTGAATTTTGGGATAGATTGGTTAACTAAGTATGAAACAGTCATAAATTTTAAGCAGATGTCTGTTGAAATTAAGATACCAGGTGGGAATTCTTTTTCGTTTAAAGATGGTACATACGATTGTACCCTTAAGATAATGTCAACTGTTAAGGCTTAAAGGTGTTTAAGAAATGGATGTTAAGGATTTCATAGTTTACCTCCCAATCATGAGTTAGAGTTTACTATTGATTTGGTACCAGAAGCTGTTCCAATTTTTTAAGCCTCAGTATAGATTGCACCTAAGAAAATTGAAAGGATTAAAACATCAGTTCCAGGATTTGTTAGGCAAGAGTTTCGTCAGACGCAGTACTTCGCCGTGAGGAGTTCGAGTTTGATTATCGTATGTTTATGATTGTTCATCTTCCGATGGATGGTAATATCGGAACTTGACGCTATGTAATCGGTAGTTGTTAGTCGAATCAGTATAAAGTCTGGTTTGATAGACAACAGCTGATAGCGTAGCTGTCGTTTGATGTTGCAACACCAAGTTGTTATTCAGATTTCGTTTTCTACGTCAGCGATTGAATTTCATATTTAAATTCAGCAGTTACATTTCAGTTGTTGTCAGCTTTGCATTTATTGAGTCATTAGCTATAATCAGCAGTTGCTAGTCCTATTCGTTTTGACCAGTCAGTTGCACTGTTCATATGTCTGTTTGTTGTAGAAAACGACATCGTTTCATTTACTACATCTGTTTCAGAGTCACGTATGCTTGTATATATATGTTGGTGAACAGTAAAAGATCTGTTTTGTTTCCAAATACTGTTCCACTTTGTTGCGTCTGATTTCATTTCAGCGATGCGTCTCTTATAGTTGAATTCGATGCTCAGATAGGAACCTATTCAAGTAGCGTTAGACTTAACTTATGAAGAAGTTCTAGTAAAGATTCTTTCAAAAGAAAACCGTAAGTTAAGGAATAGAACTATCCCTATGATTAAGATGCAGTGGGTAAATCACACTGAAAGAGAAACTATGTGGGAAAGTGAAACTGATATGTAGAAAAGCTACCCAGATCTCTTCAAGCAAGAAATTTCGAGGACGAAATTCTTTTAAGGGAAGTAGATTGTAATGCCCAGATATTTTAGAGGCCACAATTAGAAAGTTATGAGATTGAGGGATTACAATTCTATTCTATTTAACTCTTGATCTAATCGAGCTTTAGATTTCAGATATGTACAGTTTAGCTTTCTTCTTTTAAAAGCTAAATTTCAGATTTCATGTTTATGTAATTCAGCCTTCGATGTACTTTGAGTTGATTTTCAGCTTTTCGTGATATCAGTTGTCACACTATGTTAAAGATTCAGAAGTTGGATTTTATTAATCAGCCTTCTGTTTGAATAAGATTTCAGATGTCAGGAATGCAATTGCTACAGATGTCTAGTCAATTCCTGCAAGCCAATCGAATCCTTTGTTTTAACTAAAATCGTTCGGTTTCCATATGCATCATTTGGTTTAAAACAGAGTACGCTTTTAGGAGAATTGAGCATCTTGATTAAACGTGTTTCTTACCTTAGGCATTTTAAATCATATAAATAGAATGATAAGCTGCTTCATGCATCATTATCTTCAAAACAAATTAGTTCAAAGCGGTGCTCTCTCTCTACAAAACCGAGCAAAAGTCTTTTAAAGCTTTTCGAAGGAGGCGATCGAAGTGTTGGTGATTTGCTGAATTTCTACTGTGATTTGTGTTCAAGAATTCAGGCAAGTAAACTTTGTTTCTTGCTCACTCAGTGAAAGCATATATTCAGTTCTGTTTATATGTTTATATGAGATTTTAAAGTATGGAAGAAAACTTCGGTTGTTCTTCAAAACTAGAAAAGTTAATGCTCTGTTTTTACGAAAGTTGCGTTTTACTGTATTTTGATCCAGAAATATTTTAGAAAATGGTTTGGTGATGTTCATCCAGTAGTTTCTTGACTTTCTTCATAAATTCCATCGAAGTAGCTTACAAGTAGCTTATTCGATTATTTCCAGAAATTTCTTGAGATATTTTGAATTTTTCAGACGAAGGAAACCGTCGTAGTTCATGTTCTTCCACACGGTTAAGTCTGAAATCTGGTTCTTATACCACGACTGATATTTCTTGGGTGAAAATATTCTAAGTATAGATTTCAGCTGTCGCATTGTTTGCGTTCAGTAGTTTCGATCATCAGTCGCACTATTTCATGTTCAGCTGTTGCATTTTTTTATGATTCAGCTATTGCCTTCGTATGTGTTCAGCTGTTGTCAGCTGTTGTATAGATCATGACCAGCTGTTTACTTCGGTTGTTGTCAGCTGATGTATTAATTCATATTCAGCTGTTGGTTATGTTCATCAGCTATTGGGATATCGTACAACTGTTGGTTTGTTCAACGACTGAAAGTCCTTGTTTAAGTTGCGTTGACATCTGAGTTGACCAACCAAAGTCTGAATTGTTTCTTCTTCGTTGAGACTCTTACGTCTAATTCAGATTTCATCCTCTGTGTCTTCAATACGTCTTCAATTGAGACAGAAAGCATATATGTGATTTCCTTATTCATTTCCGCTTAAATTCAAAAGATTCAATCATTTCAATTGATCTGATTTGAGAGATTTTATTCAGTTTTCATCTTCGCAAGTTTTACAGAGAAATCCTTTGAAGTTCCAGAACATCATTAGACAAAATAAAAACCAGTAATTGGTACAAGAGAGAAATAAAACAGATTTTAAGAAAGAAAAAAAGAGCAGAACGTTGTTTTAGAAATGTTTTAAGTTATGAAAACAAAGAGGGTCCCCAGAGGAAGGGTGAGTGCGCGACTGACGAACCGTGTGCCCTTTCAACAGAGGAAGGATAAGGTGTATAGGTTGACAGATCTGTATATCCCTTCACCATGAGCCATAGTTCTAAGAGACTGATATCAGGAGTTTGATCAAACGAATTGGACCAAATGTTTAAAGTGTTGTCATAATTTCAGAAAATGAAAGAAGAGCACAAGTGTGATTTTAATAACAGCTGTAGAGATGTTTGAAGAAAATGTTTTCAGAATTGTTTATGTTTTATGCTTTCAGTTCTTTCCAGATTTCTCAGTTATGTATTGCGCTTGTTCATTCTAAAGCGTATTCAGACTTCAGTTATGTATTCAGATTTCAGATTCCAGTTACAGTATCAGCTTCTATTGTATGATTTCGTTATTCCAGATTTTACCTGCTGAGCCTTTGGCTCACTAGTTTTCATTGCGTGCAGGTAATGAGCAGTAAGGAGCTGGAGGGAGATGATCAGAAGGGAAGGATGTGTTTATCGCGGACATCAGATTTCATTATTCCTTTCAGACCTTGTTTTGTTTGTACAAAAACTCTAGTCGTAGTTTTTGTAGTATCAGATTTCTATCATTTTAGCATATGTATTGTTAATCAAATGTGAAATAGTTCCGCGTCTTTTTATTCTTCACGTCTGAGTTCCTTCAACAGATATGAGTTGTGTTTATTCACACTTTAGTCCAGAAAGTTAGTAACGTCTGGTTATGTCATCAAGATAGAAATTTCTGAGTCTTTCAATTCGAACCCCAAATTTCTTGATTTCTTTTAAGAAAAGTCCGGTCGTTACACAAGCAGCCCAAACAGGGAAATAAACGAGGTCAAATCTCAGTACGAAGAGCAGTCATAAAACAGCAATTCATAAAACATGCAATATTTCAAGTCATGATATGCATGAGGGTACCAAAGAACATCTGTAATCAAGGACAACAACTCAGCTGGAAAATCAGAGGAGCCTAAACACCACGCACAGCCAATCAGTCGTTGGTAATAATCGATACGTGATCTTCAGGTGCGACAATCTGCCGACCATCACAGGTCAATGGTCTTCAGGCGCGACAACTAGCCGGCCACCACCTCTATGATAGTATTGGACCTGTCAGGCACGACAACTCAGCCGACCGATCACAACGCTAGCTCGACTCCAGCATCAATCAAATTCACGCTCAATATGTATGTGTGAATGCCAAGCAATATCAATTCACTAACATACATAAATCATACGCAAACAGAACAGATAATCAATCACATTCACGCAAATCTGTTCACGTAAACCTCAATCACAACATTCTCAACACACTGGAAATATTCTCATGCTTATGCAAAAGCTGTTTAAATAAGCTCAAATCCGTACCTCAAAAAAGCTTCAACCTCAACAGATATTACAAAGACAGAGCACCAACAACCCGCTCGGGTTTAGTGTCCCAACAGCTCTTGTCGAACTCAACAGAAGCTTCTTAAAAGCTCAAATCTGTCAAAGCATCTAGAGATCAGCTCATATCTGAAGCTTATACAACTTAAAGCCTAAAGCAGCGTAGCCTAAAACAGCTACCTAAACTCTACAGAGCAATGTCCAGTTCTAAATCGAAGCTTAGATCAGTAATATATCACTTACCCAAAGTTGCTCAAGAACGAAAGAACCCATGGACAACAATCGCGAAGATACTCGAACCTGCAACTACTTCGAGCTCCCTCAACTCACCAATCTAAAGCTTGAAACTGGTATCAATCGAAAGCCCTAAGGATGACGAGCTCAGCGCCACCAATCTTGCTCCAAACGGCGATGTAAATCGACGACAATCTCAATAAATAGGGTTCGGATGAACAGTAAGGGTTCACGAAGCTCTTGGGAAGAAGATAAGAAATATCGGGTTCGAAATCGACTAAGTGTTGCTCGACACTTATATTTAAATCTCCCAGTCAAAGCTACAGTTAAAGTCAAACGCTCAAATCTGAATGGTACCTCAGATCTGAGCGTCATCTCAAATCTTAGCGCTAACTCAGATCTGACTCTCTTACGCTACCCTCACGCGAAATTACCAAAACAACGTCGCGTTGAAGTCCCGCTCCAAACAAACAGATCTCACGACAAAAGCTCGCTTGCTCATCTAGGTTTGGTCAAATCTGAAATCATTAAACCGCACCCGTCTACACCAACTCACGAACCGGACCGGTCCACACAGTACCGTTGACCAACACTTGACTTGTCCAAGTTGACGCGCACACCTGCTCACTCCCAATGAACAGATTTCACTCAACCAACGTCAAATCTGATAACATGATACGACGTTGCCAACTCTAGATTCCACTACTCAAATCTGTTCCCTCAACTCAAAGTCTCCCGAACATCACAAATCTGATATCTTCTGATACCAAACGTAATGCGATACAAATTAGATCATTCCCGAGTACAATCAACATAAAACCTCTTATGCAAATCTGGTCTATTCCAAGCCACCCGATAGCGACCAACAGTCCACATCTGATCTGTTCTACCTCACATCTGAAAATCCAAAAATCACCAACAGAAAAACCAAATCCTTCAAATCTGGAAACCCGATGGTTAACATCTCCCTTGGTTAATCCTTATCCGGATCTGATTATTTCGTTAATCACTAATTAACAAATTTCTAGTCCTCACACTCTCCCCCACTAGAAATGGATTTCGATCTCGAAATCAACTTACAGCAACAGATCAGAATCACAGAAAACACCTAAAACTCACCAAAACATAGACAAACAATATGCCCAACATGCCTCAATGCTTAACAGAACCACAAATCATACGCACAAAACAACTCAAAGAACGAATAAACAAGTCAGAAAATTTACCTGGAAATCTACTGTCATCGCTCAAACAGATGAGAGGCCATTCATGTCTCATCTTTAGTCGAACTTCCCAGGTAGCTTCTTCTCTACCATGCTTGCTCCATTTGACCATTACCAACGGAATAGTCGTGTTCCTCAGCTGCTTCTCCTTCCTATCCAGAATCTGTACTGGATATTCAACATTGCTCAGGGTCTGATCTAGCTCCACTTCATCAGTTCTTAGTACATGGGACGGATCTGGCTCATATTCCCTCAACATAGATACATGAAACACATCATGCATCACTGCTAATTCATCAAACAGTTGCAATCTATAAGCCGAAGACCCAATACTCTCAACAATCTCAAAGGGACCAACGAATCTAGGAGCCAATTTACCCTTAACTCTGAATCTCATCACGCTCTTGAAATGAGAAACTTTCAAAAATACTCGATCGCCAACTTCAAATTCTAAAGGCCTGCGCCACTTTTTTCGCATAAATCGCAAAAAGATCTTTTGCAGCTTTCATTCTACTCCGAATCAACTCAATCGAGTATTTCATATGCTGCACAAATTCAGGAGTAGACAACTGTTTCTCACCAACTTCTTCCCAACAAATTGGTGATCTACACTTTCGACCATATAAATCTTCAAATGGTGCCATCCCAATAGTCACTTGGTAGCTGTTGTTATACAAAAATTCGACCAAGGATAAAGAATCCTGCCAGCCACCACTGAAATCCAACACGATTGCTCGCAACATGTCTTCTAAAATCTGAATGGTCCTCTCGGATTGGCCATCTGTCTGAGGGTGATAAGCTGTACTCATAGCCAATATGGAACCCATCGCTGCCTGCAAGCTCTTCCAAAATAGGGAAGTGAATCTTGGATCTCTATCGAACACTATTGAAACCGGCACTCCATGCAATATAACCACTTTTGGGGAACCGTGGCGGATCCGGATCCCGTCTCCCGGCAGCGCAGCGGAAGTTTAAAATTAAGAGCCGGGAAACATTCAATACAATACAAACAGCACTATAAACCATTCATAGGGCATTTCTCGGGGTGTTACCTCGCTGGCGACAGGCGCCTGGCTCCAACCAGAATCATAGGGAGACTGGCTCTTCACGGTAGGCGGCGGTAGATTACGTCTAATCAAGTCCACGACCGGAAGCAAGGTTCCTTCGTCAGCCTGCACTAGAAGGCCTGACGAGATCAGCACGGATGGAAACTCCTCGAAAAGTTTATCGGAACAAGTCCGATTACTTAGCGGCGGCGGCGGCGATGGTGGTGGCCGGCGGTGACCGGCGACGGCGGCGGCTTTGGGAGAGGAGGGGCGGCCAACTTTGGAGCTAGGGTTAGGTTACGAGTTGAGTTATGTCATAATGAAGCCCTAAGTCTCCTTTAATAAGACTAGTAATGAACTTGGACCGACCCAACGGGCCCGAGTCCAAATGACGATATCCATCACTGTGACTTCGTTACAACTCCGATCTCCGATCAGATCGGACCGATCGACTCAGTTTCCAAAACTGAATATAATGATCTGAAAAACCATTTCTCAGAACCCCAGTGCAAAATGACCTTTTTGCCCCTCAACAGCGGGAAATCACGATTTGACCCTTGTTGACTTTTAGGAAGTCGAACTTTCGAAAATCCTCCTCCTATGCTCAACACATTGAGCTCAGTTTCTGTGCGGGAATCTTGAATCCAGTACTTGTGTGACCCTCAATGGTTCAGGGATACAGCTAGCCGTGGGCCCACAACCATTGTGGCTCCGAAATCACAATTTCGGACTTGCCAAACGGATCATGGTAAAGCGCCTAGCAACATCGCGCCATGATCTCCTAGGTATCACTGATAGTTCCTGCAAGAACCAGTTGGTCGTGGTTAGCGTACAGTACGGTCCTTTCAATCCATATATCCCGATCAGATCAACGATCATTGGTAAATCGAGAGTCGCTAAAGATCCGATAGCTATGCATACATCTTGGAGATCGAATAGTGTGTAACTAGGTAAACCCATTTACCTAAAACACTTCTAGTACTCTAGCTAGAGATTTATTCACTATTATCCCCTTAGATAGCATAGGATATCCACGCATGTAAGCGAGCGGTGAATCCTCGACAACGAAGCATCGACTCCTACATGCATCGGGGTCTCACCCAACCCCGCCGCCTAATGACCCCAAGTGAGTCGGAAAACGGGTCAAAGTGAGACGCCTATCATGTAGAGTCTCAATGACATTTCGAGTCGTGAGGACTAATCAGTACAACCAAGACCTCGGACTTATCCACTCGACAAATGGTAACCACTTGGAAAGTCCGAACGAGGGTAGTTCGATAGATCACC
>KV010417.1:127302-155418 GCA_001598015.1 Dorcoceras hygrometricum | reverse complement strand
TGTGACGTGGATGATTCGAAATCAACCTCTGGATTTGTATTCATGCTCAATGGTGGTGCTGTCTCTTGGAAGAGTTCCAAGCAAGACACCATCACGGATTCAACCACTGAGGCTGAGTACATTGCAGCATCAGCTGCTGCTAAGGAGGCCGTTTGGATAAGGAATTTCGTCCAAGAGTTGGGCGTCATTCCTAATGGAGTTGGTCCAGTCCCGGTGTACTGCGACAACACGGGTGCCGTTGCGCAAGCAAAGGAGCCTAGGTCTCACCAAAGATCCAAACGCATACTGAGGAAATACCACATAATCCGGGATATTGTGGCTAGAGGTGACATAGCAGTTGAGAGAATCGCCTCTGCAGACAACGTTGCTGATCCATTTATGAAGCCCTTGCCTGTACCGTTGTTTGAAAAACATCACGAAACAATGGGACTGCGTCTGATGAGTAGTTGGCTTTAGGTCTAGTGGGAGATTGTTAGAGTAGATGCCCAACTAGCCAACTTGTGGCATGTGGGTTTATAGACTCTTGTATAAAACAATCTTTATATATGATATTCGCATTTATTTATATGGCATTCTTTACTTTCATTGTGTTGTATAATGATTAACAATTGCGTTGAGTAAAGACCTAGAATACGCTAAAGTGTATGTTAGATGTGATAGTGGGTATGACGGCTATCATGAAACACATCTAATAGTCACTGTGTATTCTGAACATGTTCCTAGTCGATTGGGCAGTCCAAATGAGGATAAGGCCGCCCGAGCTAGAGACTAGTATCTGCGATGCGAAGTACCATGTTTCATTGGTAAGGAACATTGTGATGTTCTGAGCATGCAGATAGATAGTGACCTGGTGATCTATCGAACTACCCTCGTTCGGACTTTCCAAGTGGTTACCATTTGTCGAGTGGATAAGTCCGAGGTCCTGGTTGTACTGATTAGTCCTCACGACTCAAAATGTCATTGAGACTCTACATGATAGGCATCTCATTTTGACTCGTTTTCCGACTCACTTGGGGTCATCAGGCGGCGGGATTGGGTGAGACCCCGATGCATGTAGGAGTCGCTGCATCGTTGTCGAGGATTCACCGCTCGCAGACATGCGTGGATATCCTATGCTATCTGAGGGGATAATAGTGTATAAATCTCTGGCCAGAGTACTAGAAGTGTTTTAGTTAACTGTGTTTACCTAGTTACACTCGCGATTTCACTATTCGATCTCCAAGATGTACGCATAGCTATCGGATCTATAGCGACTCTCGATTTACCAATGGTCGTTGATCTGATCGGGATATATGGATTGAAAGAATCGTACTTTACGCTAACCACGACCAACTGGTTCTTGCAGGCACTATCAGTGATACCTAGGGGATCATGGGGCGATGTTGCTAGACACTCTTACCATGATCCGATGGGCAAGTCCGGAATTGTGTTTCCGGAGCCGCAATGGTTGTGGGCCCACGGCTAGCTGTATCCCTGAACCATTGAGGGTCACACAAGTAATGGATTCGAGATTCCCGCACGGATACCCAGCTCAATGTGTTGAGCATGAGAAGAGGATTTTGGGGAGTGCGACCTCCTAAGAGTCAACAGGGGTCAAATATGGATTTCCCACTATTGAGGGGCAAAACGGTCATTTTGCACTGGGGTTCTGAAAAATGGTTTTTCAGATTATAGTGTTCAGTTTTGGAAACTGAGTTGATCTGTCCGATCTGATCGGCGATCGGAGTTACGATGAAGTCTCGGTGATGGGGATGAACCGAATGTTCATCCGTTGGACCCGAGCCCATTGGGCCGGATCCAAATCCATCACTAAGTCTATTTAATATAGACTTAGGCTTTAATCTAAATAACACACTTAACTCTCCTAACCCTAAACCTAAGCTTGGCCGCCGCCCCTTCCCTCCTCTTATAAGGCGCCGCCGCCGCCGCCTTGTGTCGCCGGAATATTGTTCTGGCCAACTTGACGAGGAGAATCCGTCCGCGTCGATCTCGTCAGGCCTTCTAGTGCAGGCTGACGAAGGAGTTTCGCATCCGGTCATGGACCTGATTGACGTAGTCTACCGCCATCTACCGTGAAGTGCTGGTTTCCTCGAGAAACTGGTCGGAGCCAGGCATGAGTTGCCAGCAAGGTAGCAATCTAAACGCCCTATGAATGTCAGAGATTATCTGTTCTTAGAATTGTATTGATCGTCTCCCGGCCAAATTTTTGTTCTTCCGCTGCCTCGCCTGGAGGCGTGATCCGGATCCACCGCGGTTCCCCAACAATCACATCTAACATACACTATGGTGCATTCTAGGTCTTTATCCAACACAATTGTTAATATTATATAAACATAATGAAGATAAGGAATGCCATAAACAAATGCGAATATCATATATAAAGACTGTCATATACAAGAGTCTATAAACCCACACGCCACAAGTTGGCTATTTGGGCATCTACTCTAACAACCACATGGTCGATGTATAGTCCCGCCATCTTCTTCGTCGAACATCTCACATCATAGGGATTGAAATGGGCTGACTTTGAAAGCCTGTAAATCACCACCAAAATCGCATGACATCCCCTATTCGATCGAGGCAAGTGAGTCACAAAATCCACGGCGACGTGCTCCCAATTCCATTGAGGCACTTCTAAACTCTGTAGCGATCCACCAGGTCTCATTCTCTCGGCCTTGACCTGTTGATAATTCAAACATCGTGCTACAAATCCAGAAATATTATTCCTCATACCTTACCACCAGTAGTGAGACTACAAGACATGATACATCTTCTTCTCCCAGATGCACACTGTAACGACTACATATGGCCTCGTTCAAGATGGTTTCCTTCAAATCAATCAAATTCGGAACAACCAATCTACCTACAAATCTCAAGCATCCTTCAGAAGCAACAGAAAAATCTTCCGAATGACCATTCTGGGCCTTAATCTTCAACTCATGAATATACATCTTCTTCTCCCAGATGCACACTGTAACGACTACATATGGCCTCGTTCAAGATGGTTTCCTTCAAATCAATCAAATTCGGAACAACCAATCTACCTACAAATCTCAAGCATCCTTCAGAAGCAACAGAAAAATCTTCCGAATGACCATTCTGGGCCTTAATCTTCAACTCATGAATATACGGGTCAGTTCTCTGTGCTGCTCTAATGTCTGTAACAACTTGTGGTTCCACCTGAAAAGAAGAAACCACGAAATACTGATCATATGACTGAAAACGCCATCCAGAAATCCCCAAATCCTCATGGACTTTGGATATACTTATCGACGTCAACATCACAGGCTGAGATTTCCTACTCAAAGAATCAGCCACTAAGTTCATCCGTCCAGGCTGATACTGTATCTCACAGTCAAAATCTTTGAGCAACTCCATCCAACGACGTTGCCTCATATTCAGGTCTGACTGACTGAAGATATACTTCAAGCTCTTATGGTCTGTGTACACCACAAATTGTTCACCGTACACAAAGTGACGCCAGATCTTCAACACAAAAACAATGGCCGCCAACTCTAGATCATGAAAGGGGTATCACGTCTCATGGGGCTTCTACTGTCGAGACGCATAAGCTATCACCTGCCCGTTCTGCATCAAAACACAACCCAAAACACTCAGAGAAGCATCGGAGCAAACAACACTACCTTCAGAACCCAAAGGCAAAGCAAATACAAGAGCAGTAGTCACCTTTTCCTTGAGCAATCGGAAACTCGACTAACACTCGTCTTTCCAAATGAATTTCCTATCCTTCTGGGTCAACTGAGTCATCGGCCTGGCTATCAAAGAAAACTTCTTGATGAAATGAGTAGCCAGCCAAACCCAAGAAACTACGGATCTCAGAAACGTTCCTAGGTCGCTCCCAGTTAAGAACTGCTTCGACCTTACTCGGATCCACAAAAATACCTTGTGCAGAAATGACATGACCCAAAAAGATTACTTTGTCCAGCCAGAATTCACACTTGCTGAACTTTTCATACAGTTGTGAGTCTCTCAGTTTCTGCAATACCAATCTCAAGTGCTTCTTATGCTCTCTATAGCTCTTCGAGTACACGAGGATGTCATCTATGAAGACAATCACAAAATGATCAATGTACTCGCTAAATACACGATTCATCAAATCCATGAAGACAGCAGGAGCATTCGTCAATCCAAAAGGCATCACAAGAAACTCAAAATACCCATATGTAGTCCGAAAATCCATCTTCGACACATCAGCGTCTCTAATCCGCAACTGATGATAACCATATCACAGATCAATCTTAGAGTACACTGCCGATCCCTGCAGTTGGTCAAACAAGTCATCAATACTTGGCAAAGGATACTTGTTCTTAATCGTTGCTTTATTCAGCTGTCGAAAATCCACACACATCCTCATAGATCCATCCTTATTCTTCACAAGAATCGGAGCTCCCCAAGGCGACATACTCGATCTGATGAAGCCTTTCATCAAAAGATCACGCAACTGATCATTAAGTTCCTTCAGCTCAGCTGGCGCCAACAGATATGGAGCTCTAGAAATAGAGGCTGTCCCTGGCACCAACTCTATGCTGAATTCAATCTCTCTTCGTAGGGAATCCAGGAATCTCATCTCATAGATCCATCCTTATTCTTCACAAGAATCGGAGCTCCCCAAGGCGACATACTCGATCTGATGAAGCCTTTCATCAAAAGATCACGCAACTGATCATTAAGTTCCTTCAGCTCAGCTGGCGCCAACAGATATGGAGCTCTAGAAATAGAGGCTGTCCCTGGCACCAACTCTATGCTGAATTCAATCTCTCTTCGTAGGGAATCCAGGAATCTCATCCGAGAAAACATCTAGGAACTCTCGAGCAATAGGAACATCACTCAACCCTATCCTCAATTCTCGGGAAACATCCAAGGCATAGATCATAAACCCTGAATTATCTAGCGACAACAGGCTAAAAATCTCCATGGCAGACACCAATGGAATCTAGGTCGCGAAGCAGCACCATAGAAATCCAATTTCTCTCCAAATCGAGGTCCAAATCACACTACACCATGGAAACAATCAACAGTCGCTCTATAATCCGACAACACATCCATACCCAAGATGCAGTCAAAATCTCTAATCTCTAAAACAATCAGGTTAGTCACAAACACATTCTCATCAAACCTAATCACACAATCCAAAACCACCACACGGGACAACAAACTCACGCCAACAGGGGTAGATACAGAGACAACATCACACAGTGGGGAAGAACTCAACCCACAATCATACAAAAATAAATCAGATATAAAGGAGTGTGATGCTCTCGTATCAAACAAAAATCGTGCAGGAAAATAAAATATAGTACAAGTACCTGCAATCACTCCCCCAGGCATCTCATCAGCTTGCTCTCTCGTCAAGACATTCACCCGAGCATGTTGTTATCCCGAAAACTGAGGTCTAGAAGATCCTCAAACCTAGACGGTTCTCGTGGTTGGAAACCTGGTCGTTGGGACTGAACAAAAGGTTGCGGTCTCTGTGAAGAACCACCAGCAGAACCTTGCTGCGACTGACTCAAAGACTGTCCACCCATCAAAGGACACACTCTAACGAAATGTCCCGGTTGGCCACACTGATGGAAAAGACCCCGAACTCCACGATACTGTGAAGTCATATGTCTACCTCTGCACTGTCCACACATCACACTTCCTGATACACTGCCACCAGAGCTAACAGAACCAGAAGAACTCAAATTCGAACGTCTCTTAAACTGTTTCTCTCGAGGCTTAACCCTCTGGCGATTCGGCTGCTGTGACGTCTGAGGAGGCTGAAATTGTTGCGTCACCTCTAACACATGTTGAAATGTACATCTAGATGTTGGCTGAACCTGATTCTGCGCTTCCAATAGACTCTATTCAATATCTACCGCTCTATCCACGGCCTCAGCATAAGTCGCAGGAGAACCAGCTACCACCATACGGAACAATTCATGCCTCAAACCTCTCAGAAACTTGTTCCTATTTGTCCTCTCCTGGTTAGCAACATGGGGAACGTATGACAGAAGCGAAGAGAATTGTCTGGCATACTCAGCCACCCTCAAGCTCCCTTGCTTAATATTATCAAACTCTCGCTATCGGTTGTTGTAAAAGCATTCAGGGGTATACTCCTGTCGAAACGCTGCACAGAAGCTCTCCCATGAAATCAAAGTCCCACTCTCTCTCATGACTCGGGAATTACCTTTCCAGCAGCGTTGAGTGTGCTCCCTAAATTCCAAAACGGCTAACTTTAATCTCCTCTCCGGAGAGTAATCCACCGTGTCAAACAACTCTTCCATATGCTCTAACCAGCCTTCAACAATCAGACCACCCTCGACACCAGTAAACGTCAGGGGATTCATCCTCTGGAACCTAGCAAGAACTAGCTCCATCTCACCAATCTGTCTAGTCACAACATCTACCTATGTCTGTATAGATCGACGCCCCAAAGGTATACTCTAGTGCTCAACATCCTCATCACTGCCCGGGGCTCTAGACTCCCCATCTACCTGCCTAGCGATCCTACTCCTACCTCTCCTCGGCGGCATCTATCAAAACTCAGAGGTAAGAACAACCATCAGATATAACACAGAGGCAGATACGAAATCACACAAATCACAGAGTCAATAAAAATCAAAAGCTCAAACTCTGTGCCTAGACTAGAGTGTGCTTGAAAATAAATCGAGCTTATCCCAGTTTAAGCTCGATACCAAAATGTCAGGCCCGGTGCTCTAATACATAGATTAGATACTCAAATAAGCACAATTACGTGGAAACATGAAATCGGGGCTAAAAATATTTCGAATTGGGCCTGATCCAAAATATTCTTCAAAATAAGTTCATAATCATAATAAGGATTTAAACTCAAAAAGCCAACAATCGTAGAAGCAATCAACAAGAATCAAATACAGATCCCCACAAATACTATCGGCACAGGACATCCCTTGACTCAATATATCAATACATAATACAATAATTGGGACTCAGAACGGGAATCTTCCAGCTGACGCTCCACTCTGTCCAGCTGGATTACCTGTAGAACCTGCAAAGATGAACATCGACCCAAGCAGCCCAAAATAGGGAAAATAAACGAGGTCAAATCTCAGTACGAAGAGCACTCATAAAACAAAAATTCGTAAAACATGCAATATTTCAAGTCATGATATGCATGAGGGTACCAAAGAATGTCAGGCCTGGTGTACAACACAGAGTTAACCACACAAGAAACAGTAGCGGAAGCATTAAAAATAGTTGCCAAAATTTTTCTCTTTGGCCTGACTCAAAAAACATAAGTTAAAAATACATTGATAACCAACCTATTGGTTTTACAACATGAAAACCCAGATACAACGCATACAACACAACTAACATACAAGCTTAGAGAGACTCCCAATTATACAAAGAAAGGATCCATGATGAGACTCTTGCTCAACATAGATACAATACAATATAACATAAATATACTAGATATAATTGGGACACTCTATCCACCTCTCGGGGCATTACCAGCTGGATCAACTCCACGTCCAGCGGAGAAACCATGGTAACCAGAAACACACATAGGCAAACAAAGTACCAGCCCCAGAGGGACATGGGGTCAAACCCCAGTATGGAGAGCAACTGAAAAACAACAGTTAAATAGCAATAGATAATATGCAGATATATGCATGAGAACAAGGCTACAACCGAAGGCAGTGAGCCAAAGGATCTCAAGAAACTTCTCAACAACTGATATTCAAACAACTATAAGATAGTGGCCACGGGGTGTGTGAGTATGTGAGAGCTACCCACTCGTCTCAACACACGGTACCAGATGCAGAACACATCACTCAACCTGCTGTTGCCCAGCTCATGAGATGTGGGAGCTACCCACTCCGCTCATAGTGGCTAACAGATCCCAGCAGGGAGATGAGGGTGACGGGAGTTACCCGCTCAGCCTCCAAATAAGTATCCTGGTACACACAGATCAACACTACAAGGCACGGCTAAACAAGATCTGAATTCATCATGAATATGCGTGTATGCAATGTAAAAACTTGCAATAACCAACATAACAGAAGCAAGCAATAACAGCACAGAAGCATACACAACAGCACACATAATATTCATGCCAAATCCATCTATGTGAAACAAGCTCACATCCGTACCTTAGTTCTGAGCTCAATTACCACAAAAGCGGTCACGAGCAACCAGATCCGAAACCTGCTAAGTCAAATAACAATGCTAACTCAGGGGCGCAAAGCTCAGAGCTACGAACTGGGAGCTACGAACTCAACCAGCTAAGTACTACCCTTCAAGCTCAACAAACAGCCCTAAACGAAGCGCAAGGTAGGAACTAACACTTACCCAACAAGCTACCTGAACAACAGAAGCAAATCTGCTCAAATGGTAACAGACTACACAAGATAGCTTCTTTCGCGATCTTGTTCCAGCTAATCGCAAGCCTATGAAAGGGGTATAGAACGAATCGCCTTAGCAAGAGGAGTCCAGTGCTTACACTCTTGCTCCAATCGGAGCTGTCTACCACCGGAAATCGGAGAAGATAAGCTTCGTGAACAGTAGCTAGGGTATCGCGATAGGGTAAGGTTATGAGAAATATCTCTAAGTGTCGGGAAACAATAGCAAGACTACGGTCAAAGTCTTCTATATACCACTTAAGTTTCCCAAATCTGATGAACAGTAACCACCGACAACTTTGGCTCAAAGCTGATACCCGCTCAAATCTGAGAAACACTCCAGATCTGGAACACACGCTACACCAGCGCGCTACTACCAAAAGGCGTTGCACCACTAAACAATTAACAAATACATGTGTCACTCTAAACGGCGTCGCATCAAACCAAGCTAAAACACCCAGATCTGATACCAACACTGACCAGCGTTCACTGAACCCAAAACGACATCGCACTAACTACCGGTCTAGACAACCTGAAACCGGTCTACAGTAAACTCTCGAACCAGGTCGGTTCACGTTGCGATAACAAATAACGCAACTCACATCTGATTCCCCCAAACGACGGCATATCTCTACCCGTGCAGGATATCCATAGCGAACTCAAAGCACCTTGAGACAATCAGATTTGACCTCTAACTTCACTTCCAATCAGCCAACGCCAAATCCGAAGTTACCAACCAGCACTTCTCAATTCTCCAAATCTGATTACAACCTCGCAGAACTCTACAACTGTCCAGATCTATTCTAAACATACAAAATATCAACCCGATACGGTCACCAAGCATATCAATTAAAAGCTTATCCATCCCAGATCTGTTCACGCCAAATCTGGTCTATGTTAAACCCGACTAATTAACTCAATTAATCCAATAATATTTTTGATCTCAAAAAGAACATCGGTAATCAAGGCCAACAACTCAGCTGGCAAATCATAGGAGCCTCAACACCACACACAACCAATCAGCTGGTGGAAATCATCGATCCGTGATTTTCAGGTGTGACAATCTGCCGACCATCACAGTTCAGTGGTCTTCAGGCACGACAACTCAGTCGGCCACCACCTCGATGCTAGAATTAGACCTTTCAGGCGCGACAACTCAGCTGGTCAATCACAACGCTAGCTCGACTCGGGCATCAATCAAATTCAGGCTCAATATGTATACATGAATACCAAGCAATATCAATTCACTAACATACATAAATCATACGCAAACAGAACAGATAATCAATCACAGTCAAGCAAATCTGTTCACGTAAACCTCAATCACAACATTCTCAACACACTGTAAATATTCTCATACTTATGCCAAAGCTGTTTAAATATGCTCAAATCCGTACCTCAAAACAGCTTCTACCTCAACAGATCTTACAAAGACAGAGCACCAACAACCCGCTTAGGTTTACTGTCCCAGCAGCTCTCTTCGAACTCAACAGAAGCTGCTTAAAAGCTCAAATCTGTCAAAGCATCTAGCAATCAGCTCATATCTAAGCTTATACAACTTAAATCCAAAAGCCGCGTAGCCTAAAACAGCTACCTCAACTCTACAGAGCACCGTCCAGTTATACATCGAAGCTTAGATCAGTAAGAAATCACTTACCCAAAGCTGCTCAAGAAAAAAAGAACCACTGGACAACAATCGCGAAGATACTCGAAAACCTGCAACTACTTCGCGCTCCCTCAACTCGCAAATCTAAAGCTCCAAACTGGTATCAATTGAAATCCCTAAGGAAGACGAGCTCAACGCCACCAATCTTGCTCCAAACGGCGGCGTAAATCGACGGCAATCTCAAGAAATAGGGTTCGAATGAACAGTAAGGGTTCACGAAGATCTCGGGAAGAAGATAAGAAATATCGGGTTCGAACTAAGTGTTGCTCGACGCTTATATTTAAATCTCACAGTCAAAGCTACAGTGAAAGTCAATCTCTCAAATATGAACGCCACCTCAGATCTGGGCGCCATCTCAAATCTTAGCACTAACTCTGTACTACGCTACCCTCGTGCGAAATCACCAAAATGACGTCGCGTTGGAGTCCCGCTCCAAAAAAAAAGATCTCGTGACAAAATCTCACATGCTCATCCAGATTTGGTCAAATATGAAATCATTAAACTGCACTGATCTACACCAACTCACGAAACCGGACCGGTCCACACAGTACCGTGGACCAACACTCGACTTCTCCAAGTTGACGCGCACACCTTCTCACTCCTATTTAACAGATTTCACTCAACCAACGTCAAATCGGATAGCATGATACGACGTCGCATTACCTCCAACTCTAGATTCCACTACTCAAATCAGTTCCCTCAACTCAAAGTCTCCCAAACATCTCAAATCTGATATCTTCCGATACCAAACGCAATGCGATACCAAATTTGATAATTCCTGAGCACAACGACATAAAACCGCTTACGCAAATCTGATCTATTCCAAGCCACCGGATAGCAACCAACATTCCACATCTGATCTGTTCTACCGCAAATCTAAAAATCCAAAAATCACCAACAGAAAAAACAAATCATTCAAATCTGGAAACCCAATGGTTACATCTCTTTGGTTAATCCTTATCCAGATCTGATTATTTCGTTAATCACTAATTAACAAATTTCTAGTCATCACAAGCAACCTTGGAGATTGAAGCTGATATGTGACACTGCTACCCAGCTTTGTTTGGTGAGTATATTTCGAGGACAAAATTTCATTAAGGGGGTATACTTGTAACGCCTAGAAATACATAATTCCACAAATTTAAAGATAAAAGTTTTGAGGGATCTGTTATTAATTTTAATTGTAAATAAACTTTTATCTATGCTGATCTGTTTCAGTTTAGGGCGTGATTGTGAGAGTTGTCCGTCCGATCAAGGAAAGCCCGGTTCATTTCATTTTTAACCAAATCAGTTCGGTCTACATTTTTATTTGTTTTAAGATCAGGATAGTACTGTTATCAGTATCACTTTAACAAAACGTGTTTTCATAACTTGGCTTTGATATTTTTGTGTAAATACCTACACAAGCACCTCTATCTTCACTCACAAAAACTTCACGTATAGGAAAACCTTCCGAGAAAGCAGTGCTCTCTATAAAAAGAAAACCGATTGAAGTTTTAAAAGCTTTTCAAAGGGACGATCTTGTTTGTTCGCTGTTCAGGCCGGATAAATCTCTGCTAATCGTATTCGTTGTTAAGGCAAGTGAATTTTGTTTCTTGCTGTACTTTGGAAAAGATATATGAAGTCCTTCTTGTCTGTGTGTGCTAGTTTCAAAGGTTTGAGAAATGTTTTTCAAGTTTTTCGAACACAAAGTTGTGATCATGTTGATTTCTTGAGAAAATATTGGTTTGATGAGATTTTGATTCAGAAAAGTTGATCAAAAATGTTTTTACGATGTTCATTCCAATTTCTTCTTGAATTTTCTGGGATGTTTCTGTAAGTAGCTTACAAGAAGCTTACGTCTTCTTGTTTCTGGAATGTTTCCTTAGATATTTTCGATTGCTTCACACTAAGTAAATCTTCTAAACTGTTAGTCACTATTGAGCTAAGCATGCGATCTGATTTCATTGTCCAATCCGCTTGAGATATGATTTCAATGTCCAGTCTGCTCGTGATCTGATTGTCTAGTCTGAGTCGACATTTTTTGACCAAACAGCCTAGAGCTGATTTTATATTCTTTTTCAGTACACTCGCGTGCTGATCATACTCCGTGCTGATTCAGCTTAGGTCCATTCTGGACTAATACAGTAATTCTAAGTTTAATTCTTCTTTCCTTTAGCTTTGATTCGAAGGTATAACTCCAATCTATTCGCATTTATACCCATTTCAAGAGATAGTTCATCAGCTTAGAGCTCTGCTGTTCGTTATTCATCTCCTGAACTGATTTCAGTGTTCTTCTTCTATTGAACACCTATGAACTTGCAGTAGATTTTGAACATCAAAAGAGTTTTAAAATAGCAAACCATATAAGAAATCGATCCTTTATGGATCAGAGAAAAGCAGTTTTACAGAAAAGAAAGATTACAGAAAGTTTAAAGGAAGTTTATTTCAAAAGCTTTGTGATTTGTGACTAATATCAGAAGGTCAACAGAGGGCGTGTTGTAACCGGTCTACGGATCCGAGTGCCCTGCAATAGAGGGTGTGTGGTAATCGGTCGATGTATCGGTGTGCCCTGCCAACAAAGTCAAAGATTAGGGCGTGTGGGCAACAGCAAAAGAGTCATTGGGTCCCCCTCCACCTGGAACCAATTAAGCTTGATCAAGTGAATAGAGGACCTAAATAAAAGCTTTCTTTCACATTTCGCCAAAGAAAAATGAGGAATACTGTGGGTTGTTATATATGACAATCTTTATATATGATATTTGCATTTATTTATGGCGTTCTTTACTTTCATTGTGTTGTATAATGATTAACAATTGCGTTGAGTAAAGACCTAGAATGCACTATAGTGTATGTTAGATGTGATAGTGGGTATGACGGCTATCATGAGACACATCTAATAGTCACTGTGTATTCTGAACACGTTCCTAGTCGATTGGGCCGTCAAAATGAGGATGAGGCCGCCCGAGCTCGAGACTAGCATCTGCGATGCAAAGTACCATGTTTCATTGGTAGGGAACATTGTGATGTTCTGAGCATGCAGATGGATAGTGACCTGGTGATCTATCGAACTACCCTCGTTCGGACTTTCCAAGTGGTTACCATTAATCGAGTGGATAAGTCCGAGGTCTTGGTTGTACTGATTAGTCCTCACGACTCGAAACGACATTGAGGCTCTACATGATAGGCACCTCACTTTGACCCGTTTGCCGACTCACTTGGGGTCATTAGGCTACGGGATTGGATGAGGCCGCGATGCATGTAGGAGTCGATGCATCGTTGTCGTGGATTCACCGTCCGCAGACATGTGTGGATATCCTATGTTATCTGAGGAGACGATAGTGTATAAATCTCTGGCCAGAGTACTAGAAGTGTTTTTGGTAAATGGGTTTACCTAGTTACACTCGTGATGTCACTATTCGATCTCCAAGATGTGTGCATAGCTATCGGATCTATAACGACTCTCGATTTACCATTGGTCGTTGATCTGATCGGGATATATGGATTGAAAGGATCGTACTGTACGCTAACCACGACCAACTGGTTCTTGCAGGCACTATCAGTGATACCTAGGGGATCATGGGGCGATGTTGCTAGACGCTCTTACCATGATCCGATGGACAAGTCCGGAATTGTGATTCCGGAGCCACAATGGTTGTGGGCCCACGGCTAGCTGTATCCCTGAACCATTGAGGGTCACACAAGTACTGGATTTGAGATTCCCGCACGTATACTGAGCTCAATGTGTTAAGCATAGGAGGAGGATTTTAGGGCGTGCGACTTCCCAAAAGTCAACAGGGGTCAAATTGCAATTTTCAAAAGTTGGAGGACTAAATTGCAATTTAGGGTTAGATGATCTGAAAAATTGTTTTTCATATCATAACATTCAGTTTTGGAAATTGAGTCGATCGGTCCGATCTGATCGGCGATCGAAGTTACGATGAAGTCGCAGCGATGGATATCGTCATTTGGACCCGGGCCCGTTGGGCCGGTCCAAGACCATTGCTAGTCTATTTAATTAGACTTAAGGCTTAATTGGTGATAACTTGACAAGTGATTCACATTACACAACTCCTTAACCCTAACCCTAAAGCACTGCCGCCTCCTCTCCCTCTCCTCCCACGCCGCCGCCGCTGCCGCCGCTTCCCGCCGTTGGCCGCGGCCCGCCGTTGATTGATCGGACTTGCTCCCTTCCGGTCTTGGACCTGATTGACGATGATCAGGCCCTATAGTGCAGGCTGATGAAGGAGTCTCCCTTCCGGTCTTGGACCTGATTGACGAATCTACAGCCGCCTACCGTGAAGAGCCGGTCTTCTTGTAATTCCGGTTGGAGCCAGGCGCAAGTCGCCAGCAAGGTAATCTACTAATCATCATATGAATGGTTCGTAGTTTGCAGTAGTTTTAATTGTATTGAACGTTTCCCGACCTAATTTTATTCTTCCGCTGCCTCGCCGGGAGATGGGATCCGTGTCCGCCACCGCTTCCCAACAGATGTTGCTAGGCGCTCTATCATGATCCGATGGGCAAGTCCAAAATTGGGATTTCGGAGTCACAATGGTTGTGGGCCCACGGCTAGCTATGTCCCTGAACCATTGAGGGTCACACAAGTACTGGATTCATGATTCCCGCACGGAAACTGAGCTCAATGTGTTGAGCATAGGAGGAGGAATTTAGGGAGTGCGACTTCCTAAAAGTCAACAAGGGTCAAATTGCGATTTCCCATAGTTGAAGAGCTAAACTGCAATTTTGGACTAGGTGGTCTGAAAAATTGTTTTCGCATCATAATACTCAGTTTTGGAAACTGTGCATATCAATCCGATCAGATCGTCGATCGAAGTTATGATGAAGTCACGGTGATAGGGATGAACCGAATGTTCATACGTTGGACTGGGCCCGCCCCCGGTCCAATGGGCCGGTTCAAGCCCATCACACCTTTAATTATTCTTGAGCCTAGGGTTGTATGAGTGGCGCGGTGGAGGCTGGCCGATGGCTGCTATGTGCGCCGCTGTCCGCGCGATGGTCGCGCCTCGTGGCCGCGCGGTGGCCTACGTCTTGGCGCATGATCGCCGCTGGTTTTCGCCCATTGATGCGCCACTGGTTGGCGCATCACAGCGCCATTGTGCCGCGCTTGTCGCGGCCAAGCGCGCGGCCTTGTGCCACGCGCAACATGGTGGCGGCCGCCGCCGCCGTGCGGCCGCCGTCCGGCGACGATCTCCGGCAGATTGTTGCGACGGCTGAATTTTACTTCTAGGTTTTAGTTCGGGCCTGTCCCGAGCAGCCCATGAAGTTTTCGGGCCGATATTCGATATCGGGCCGATTTTGGTCAATTTTGAAATTTTGAGATTTTTGGGCCTAAAATTGTTTTAAGCCCATTACGATGCAATTAAAATTGAAAAATACGATTTTGATTGTAAAATATGATTTTATAATTAAATATGGTTTTGTTGATTAAAATTTGATTTTATCGACAAAATACGATTTTATTATAAAATGCGATTTTATGATTAAAATATGATTTTGCGATAAATAATTTGATTATTTAGATTTATGCATATTAATTACATTGATTGCATGATTGGGATGATCGAGAGCCATGCCCCAATGTGTTAGGTGTATGCTTTAGGTTTTGTGATTTCAGTTGTATTTAATATTGTTGATTATCATTTTATAAAAGTGGGTCTGTTTGTGGCCCGTTCCCACCCTTTAAAATGTATCCCTTATTTGTCATGGAATTTAATTGTAAATTACTAGACTTAGTGGGAGGACTTTTGAAGATGGTGGGCCCGATGACGATCAAAGATATTGAAGACCGAAGATCTGTAAAACCGGAAGCAAATGTAATAGGTTTGCATTGCATATTGCATTTCACCTAGGATTGGACCCAGGTCCGTGATTGGCGACCACGGACCGCATAGCTCTCGCGATCCATCATCCCAATGTTTGTATATGTGATATATAGTTAGTTGAATCCGCATGTTTTAAATATGATTTCAAATATAATGCATGAGACCAAATTTTCAAAAATAAAATCCCTTGTTTTAAATACGATTTAAAACTTATATCAAGATAAAAGTTTATTCGATAAACTAAGGGAATTTAAATTTGTTTAAATCTCCCTACCTTCCATCAACAATGGGTGTACGCCGATGCTACCCGTATACATGGCCCGGCTCATATTATTGAGGGGGTCATGTATGCCGGAAGGCTGTCCACGCCATTGACAATTATTGTGAGTAGGTTGGAACTCCCTTTAACATTGGCTCATATTATTGGGGACGTTAAGGGGACCGTCCTTCACGACTCAACATTGATGGGTCATCTTGACACGTGATAGTAAACGGCGTCATATTATTGGGCCCTTATTGGACGTGAGGTGAAATACATGGAGGTTGCACCGCTTGCAATCGGAAACTACCTTTTAGGGATCATGGATGGCTGATATTATTCGGGTCCATGTTCGCTTGATTGGGCTCCGTGTACCCACAAAGAAACTTGTTTTCTCGATTTCATTAGAGGGTAGTGAAATCGTTAAAATAGTGGGAGGGTAATTCATAAAACTAAACGACCTTGTTTTATGTCTTAGCGATTATTTTATATAGTTAGTGATGATTGTCTGTTTTCTTTTCATTATAATTACATTTATAATGTCTTCGATCAAAAACCCACTCACTGCTATACTGGATAGCAACAAGTTCACTGGTCTGAACTACCAAGACAGGCTTCGCAACCTCAACATTGTGTTGGCTTCGGAGAAACTTCTTTATACGATAGAGAAGAACCCTCCAAAGGAAGCCCCTGCCGATATCAGCCCTGAGGAGCTGGTGACGCTTCAACAATGGTGGGACGACGAGCTTAAGACTCGATGCTATGTGATGGCATAGATGTCCAACGAAATGCAACGGAGCTTTGAGAAGACAAAGTATGCTGCTGACATAATCTTTCATCTCAAAGAACTGTATGGGGAGAACTCTCGACATGAGAGGTTCACGGCTGTCAAGGAGCTTATGACGAGCCGTATGCGCGATGGGACTTCGGTCTGCGAGCATGGGGTTCGTATGATTGGGCTCGTTGAAAAGCTGTCGGGTCTTGATATCACACTTCCACACGAGATGTCTGTGGATGTGCTTCTCCTCTCACTACCCGCTGCATTCGACCCCTTTGTGGTCAACTTCAACATGAACAAGCTGGCAGCCACCCTTGAAGAGGTGGTTACCATGCTTGTAGTGTTCGAAGGAACCATAAAGAAGGACAAGCCCGTCCTCCTCATGGGCTCTTCTTCCTCTGTGAAGAAGGGGCCCAGACGCAAGGGTAAGAAGCGTTCTGCCCCTACGAAGAAGGAAAAGCCCACTAAGAGGTTACCATGCTTGTAGTGTTCGAAGGAACCATAAAGAAGGACAAGCCCGTCCTCCTCATGGGCTCTTCTTCCTCTGTGAAGAAGGGGCCCAGACGCAAGGGTAAGAAGCGTTCTGCCCCTACGAAGAAGGAAAAGCCCACTAAGAAGCCAAAGGCAAAGGCTTCCAAGCCGAACAAGTCTTAGGATGTTTGCCACCACTGCCACAAGCCTGGGCATTGGAGGAGGAACTGCAAGGAGTACCTCGAGCAGTTGCGAACTGCGAAAGGTATGTTCTATATAGAAATAAATATGTCTCTTAATTCGACTTCTTAGGTACTTGATACCGGATGTGGATCTCATATCTGCAATGATTTGCATGTGATGACAAGAAGCCGACGTCTTCGAGAGGGTGAGACCCACTTGAGGCTTGGCAATGGAGCAAGAGTTGTTGCAGTAGCTATATGAGATGTTTATTTATTTCTGTCTTCTGATTTTAAGTTGTTAATGAGAAACGTTTTGTTTGTTCCCGAATTAAAGAACATTATTTCTGTTTCTATGCTTGATAGTGATGGATATTTAAGTATGTTTGCTAATTCGATTTGCAATATTTACAAGAATGAATGTTTAATTGGAAATGGGGAACGCGAAAACGATTTATACACCTTAAAATTAAAAGACGTTCCAACTCGCGATGTCGAAGCACATACAACAACGATTAAAAGGAAACACGATAACTTGAACCCAGCACAACTTTGGCACGCTAGGCTAGGTCACATTTCCTTAAGTAGGATGAACAAATTAGTTTGGAGTGACATGTTTGATCTGTCAGACATTAACTCCCTACCGACTTGTGAGTCTTGTCTCAAGGGAAAGATGACTAAGCAACGCTTCAAGGGCAAGGATGAGCGTGCTCAAGGCCTATTGGATTTGATCCATACTGACATGTGTGGTCCATTTAGTATTGGTACTAAATACGATCACACATACTTCATCACTTTTACCGATGATTTCTCTAGGTATGGGTACTTGTATTTGATGAAGCACAAGTCTGAATCCTTTGAAAGGTTCAAAGAATTCAAGGCTGAAGTAGAAAATCAACTAGGCAAAAGTATTAAAGCACTTAGATCCGATCGAGGTGGTGAATACTTGAGTGCTGAATTTCAAGACTATCTGAAAGAGAATGGGATTCTCGCACAGTGGACCCCTCCGGCCACACCACAGCTCAGTGGTGTAGCGGAGCGTCGTAATCGGACCTTGTTGGACATGGTTCGATCTATGATGAGCTTCACTGAACTTCCTACCTTGTTTTGGGGCTATGCGCTCGAAACGACGGTAATGTTGTTGAACAATGTCAAGTCTGAATCCTTTGAAAGGTTCAAAGAATTCAAGGCTGAAGTAGAAAATCAATTAGGCAAAAGTATTAAAGCACTTCGATCCGATCGAGGTGGTGAATACTTGAGTGCTGAATTTCAAGACTATCTGAAAGAGAATGGGATTCCGCACAGTGGACCCCTCCGGCCACACCACAGCTCAATGGTGTATAGGAGCGTCGTAATCGAACCCTGTTGGACATGGTTCGATCTATGATGAGCTTCACTGAGCTTCCTACCTCGTTTTGGGGCTATGCGCTTGAAACGGCGGTAATGTTGTTGAACAATGTCCACACCAAGGCAGTGGATAAGACTCCATATGAGATATGGATGGGCAAACCACCCAAGTACTCATACATGAGGATTTGGGGATGTCCTGCTTACGTGAAGCAGACAGTGGGAGATAAGCTGGATACGAGATCCATCTTATGCTACTTCATTGGGTATCCAAAGAGTTCCATTGGATACTACTTCTACTATCCAAGTGAAACAAAAGTGTTTGTTTCTAGAAATGCCACCTTTATGGAAAGGAAATTTCTACTTGATAGAAAGGGCAGAATAGTAGAACTCGAAGAGGTTCGAGAACCAACTGAATTACCAGGTGAATCTCCTGCACCTCCAGAGCCAGTACCAGAAATGGTCGCACCTAGGAGATCCGAAAGGGTTCCTAGGGCTCCTGAGAGATATGGTTTTCTCCTTGAAGATGATCAAGGTGATCAAGTTGTTGGATCTAATCCAAGAACTTTCAAGGAGGCAATTTCCGATGTTGATTCAAATTTGTGGCTTGAAGCAATGCAGTCTGAGTTCGACTCAATGCATCCAACCAAGTTTGGACTCTTGTTAATCCTCCCGAAGGAATTGTTCCTATTGGGTGCAAATGGGTATACAAGAGAAAGCTTGGGCCTGATGGTAATGTAATGACCTACAAGGCACGACTGGTCGCAAAAGGTTACACTCAAAGGCAAGGTGTTGACTATGATAAGACTTTTTCACCAGTCGCAATGTTCAAGTTAATTAGAATCTTACTGGCCATAGCCGCATGGTACGACTATGAGATATGGCAAATGGATGTGAAAACTGCGTTGCTTAATGGAAACATTAAGGAAGAGATATATATGACGCATCCTGAGGGTTTCACATCCGTAGGAAGTAAGCATAAGGTATGCAAACTTCAGAGATCGATCTACGGTCTCAAACAAGCATCGAGGAGTTGGAACCTGAGATTCAATGAAACAATCAAGGAATTTGGTTTCATCAAAAATCCCGAGGAGCCATGTGTTTATAAGAAGGTAGTTAAAAGCGCTGTGACATTCCTCGTACTTTACGTTGATGACATCCTACTCATTGGGAATGATGTAGGGATGCTGCAATCAACGAAAGTTTGGTTGTCTAGTAGATTCTCGATGAAGGACATGGGTGAAGCATTCTATATTCTTAGAATACAGATCTATCGGGATAGGTCTAAACGGATGCTCGGACTCACCCAGGCCACCTACATCGATACCATACTTAAGAGGTTCTCTATGGAAGAGTCCAAGAGAGTACACCTACCTATGTTCCACGGGGTCACTCTATCTAAGTCTATGTGTCCGAAGACTGATGAGGAGATAGAGAGTATGACACGTGTGCCATATTCCTCGGCAATAGGTAGTTTTATGTATGGCATGATCTCCACTAGACCGGATGTCGCATATGCTCTGAGTGTCACGAGCCGCTACCAGGCCAACCCCGGAAAATTGCATGTGAAGGATATTCTTAAGTACTTACGAAGGACTAAGAATATGTTCATGGTCTATGGGGGTGGTGAACTAAAACTGGAAGGCTACACTGATTCTAGCTTCCAGTGTGACATGGATGATTCGAAGTCAACCTCTGGATTTGTATTCATGCTCAATGGTGGTGATGTCTCTTGGAAGAGTTCCAAGCAAGACACCATCGCGGATTCAACCACAGAGGCTGAGTCCATCGCAGCATCAGCTGCTGCTAAGGAGGCGGTTTGGATAAGGAATTTCGTCCAAGAGTTGGGCATCATTCCTAATGGAGTTGGTCCAGTCCCGGTGTACTGCGACAACACGGGTGCCGTTGCGCAAGCAAAGGAGCCTAGGTCTCACCAAAGATCCAAACACATACTGAGGAAATACCACATAATTCGGGATATTGTGGCTAGAGGTGACATAGCAGTTGAGAGAGTCGCCTCTGCGGACAACATTGCTGATCCACTTACGAAGCCTTTTCCAGGACCCTTGTTTGCAAAACATCGCGAAACAATGGGACTACGTCTGATGAGTAGTTGGCTTTAGGGCAAGTGGGATATTGTTAGAGTAGATGCCCAACTAGCAAACTTGTGGCGTGTGGGTTTATAGACTCTTGTATATGACAATCTTTATATATGATATTTGCATTTATTTATGACATTCTTTACTTTCATTGTGTTGTATAATGATTAACAATTGCGTTGAGTAAAGACCTAGAATGCACTATAGTGTATGTTAGATGTGATAGTGGGTATGCCGGCTATCATGAGACGCATCTAATAGTCACTGTGTATTCTGAACACGTTCCTAGTCGATTGGGCCGTCAAAATGATGATGAGGCCGCCCGAGCTTGAGACTAGCATCTGCGATGCGAAGTACCATGTTTCATTGGTAGGGAACATTGTGATGTTTTGAGCATGCAGATGGATAGTGACCTGGTGATCTATCGAACTACCCTCGTTCGAACTTTCCAAGTGGTTACCATTTGTCGAGTGGATAAGTCCGAGGTCTTGGTTGTACTGATTAGTTCTCACGACTCGAAACGACATTGAGGCTCTACAAGATAGGCGCCTCACTTTGACCCGTTTGGCGACTCACTTGGGGTCGTTAGGCGGCGGGATTGGGTGAGGCCCCGATGCATGTAGGAGTCGATGCATCGTTGTCGAGGATTCACCTCCCGCAGACATGCGTGGATATCCTATATTATCTGAGGAAACGATAGTGTATAAATCTCTAGCCAGAGTTCTAGAAGTGTTTTTGGTAAATGGATTTACCTAGTTACACTCGCGATGTCACTATTCGATCTCCAAGATGTATGCATAGCTATCGGATCTATAGCGACTCTCGATTTACCAATGGTCGTTGATCTGATTGGGATATATGGATTGAAAGGACCGTACTGTATGCTAACCACGACCAACTGATTCTTGCAGGCACTATCAGTGATACCTAGGGGATCGTGGGGCGATGTTGCTAGACGCTCTTACCATGATCCGATGGGCAAGTCCGGAATTGTGATTCCGGAGCCACAATGGTTGTGGGCCCACGGCTAGCTGTATCCCTGAACAATTGAGGGTCACACAAGTACTGGATTCGAGATTCCTACGTGGATATTGAGCTCAATGTGTTGAGCATAGGAGGAGGATTTTAGGGAGTGCGATTTCCCAAAAGTCAACAGGGGTCAAATTGCAATTTCCAAAAGTTGGAGGATTAAATTGCAATTTAGGGTTAGATGATCTGAAAAATTGTTTTTCATATCATAACATTAATTTTTGGAAACTGAGTCTATCGGTCCGATCTGATCGGCGATCGGAGTTACGATGAAGTCGCAGCGATGGATATCGTCATTTGGACCCGGGACCTTTGGGCTGGTCCAAGTCCATTGCTAGTCTATTTAATTAAAATTAAGGCTTAATTGGTGATAACTTGACAAGTGATTCACATTACACAACTCCTTAACCCTAACCCTAAAGCACGGCCGCCCCCTCTCCCTCTCCTCCCACGCCGCCGCTGCTGCCGCCGCTTCCCGCCGTTGATTGATCGGACTTGCTCCGATCAATTTTTCGAGGAGAATCCGTCCGTGCTGATCTCGTCAGGCCTTCTAGTACAGGCTGACGAAGGAGTCTCCCTTCCGGTCGTGGACCTGATTGACGAATCTACAGCCGCCTACCGTGAAGAGCCGGTCTTCTTGTAATTCAGGTTGGAGCCAGTCGCAAGTCGCCAGCAATGTAATCTACTAAGCACCCTATGAATGGTTCGAAGTTTATAGTGCTGTTTTATTGTATTGAACGTTTCCCGGCCTAATTTTATTCTTTCGCTGCCTCACCGGGAGACGGGATCCGGATCCGCCACCGTTCCCCAACAAACGGTCAATTCAGATCTGGGACGGTCAAACAGTCAACTCCGATCTTGGACGGTCAAACAGTCATCACAGATATGGGACAGTCAACTCTGCTCTGGACTGGTCAACTCAGCTATGGACGGTCAACTCAGCTTTGACCAAGTCAACTCAAATTCGGTGACGTAAATTCAGATTTGGTAAAGAAAACTCAGCCAGTGAATTTCAGCAAGCTGCTACACGCGTACAGATCAAATTTCGCAATCGTAACTGCCAATTTAGAGAGATTAATGGCCAATTAAGCCACTCAAATTCAATGCCTAAACCGTTACTCTTGTAACAGTCTGATTAATGGTCATCAAACCAGGAATTCAATTCTTAAATGGCTGACCTCTTGACTCCCCTTTCTACACCTATAAATACAAAGCCGTACCATCAGATCTTCCTCACTCACTCCGAAAATTTCAGTAAAACATCGGTAGGCTTACACGTTGATATCCTGCACAAGCTGTATCAGATTTCGTAGTTGAAATCCTGCACATGTTGTATCAGATTTCGTATACCAGAAAAGAATTTCAGCAGACGGTAAGTGAGCTTTTGCTATGCATATATTCGTTTGAAATATTATATATTATTCATGTTAAACCATGTTTTGAATTATCGTTCGAGCACTTGTTTCACATCTGATTTCGTTTCGTGTCAAGTTCATACATTGATCTATGCTCTGTTTTAGCACTGATGTTTCTGTCGTAATATGGGTCTACAAAATATTCCTCTCTGAGTTACAAGGTGTGACTATGGCCTCGACCCCTTAGAGGAGTAAAAATTAGGAACTGATCAGTAAACCAATGAAACGAAGTAATTATCAGTGCTACCTGTTATGCTATGCTCTTTTCTGTTATATGATCTGTTCTATATATGTATATGTACTTGCTATGATCGAATGGTGTCCCCCAGTTGCCGAGTGTTTCCCCAAACATTCAGCTCTTACTTCTCCCACCCAGATAAGTGTTAGAGTAGATGCCCAACTAGCCAACTTGTGGCGTGTGGGTTTATAGACTCTTGTATGAAACGATCTTTCTATATGATATTCGCATTTATTCATGGCATTCTTTATCTTCATTATGATTATATAATGTTTACAATTGCGTTGGATAAAGACCTAGAATGCACCATAGTGTATGTTAGATGTGATAGTGGGTATGACGGTTATCATGAAACACATCTAATAGTCACTGTGTATTCTGAACTCGTTCCTAGTCGATTGGGCCGTCAAAATGAGGATAAGGCCGCCCGAGCTCGAGACTAGTATCTGCGATGCGAAGTACCGCCCTAGCTACACTCGCGATGTCACTATTCGATCTCCAAGATGTATGCATAGCTATCGGATCTCTAGAGACTCTCGATTTACCAATGGTCGTTGATCTGATCGGTATATATATGATGAAAGGACCGTACTGTACGCTAATCACGACCAACTGGTTCTTGCAGGCACTATCAGTGATACCTAGGGGATCATGGCGCGATGATGCTAGGCGCTTTACCATGATCCGTTGGGGAAGTCCGAAATTATGATTTCGGAGCCACAATGGTTGTGGGCCCACGGCTAGCTGTATCCCTGAACCATTGAGGGTCACACAAGTACTGGATTCATGATTCCCGCACGGAAACTGAGCTCAATGTGTTGAGCATAAGAAGAGGATTTTAGGGAGTGCGACTTCCTAAAACTCTACAGGGGTGAAATTGCGATTTCCCACCGTTGAGGGGCAATACTGTCATTTGGACTAGGTAATCTGAAAAATTGTTTTTCACATCATAATATTCAGTTTTGGAAACAGAGTCGATCGGACCGATCTGATCGTCGATCGAAGTTATGATGAAACCGCAGTGAATTAAACGAACCGAATGTTCATATATGGACTTGGGCCTGACCCAAGTCCAATGGGCCGGTTCAAGCCCATGTATACTAATTATATGTTAGTAATCTACTAGGGCCTTAATCACTTGAATCATAACACATAACCCTAGCTCCAAGACTTTGGCCGCCGCCCCCACATCTCCTCTCTACCTCTCGGCCACGCCTCTTGCCACGCGCCGCCGCCGTCCGGCGTCTTTCCGACAGCGATGCGACAGCTAATTTTTCCTTCTAGGTTTTGTTCGGGCCTGTCCCGGGTTGTCCATGAAGTTTTCGGGCCGATATTCGATATCGGGCCGATTTTGGTCGATTTTGAAATTTTGAGATTTTTGGGCGAAAATTGTTTTAAGCCCAATTTAATGCAATTAAAAATGCAAAATATGATTTTAGTTGTAAAATATGATTTTATAATTAAAATATGATTTTGTTGATTAAAATATGATGTTATCGACAAAATGCAATTTTATTATAAAATGCGATTTTATGATTAAAATATGATTTTGTGGAAAATAATTTGATTATTTAAATTTATGCAAGTTAATTAGATTGATTGCATGTTTGGGATGGTCGAGAGCCGTGCCCAATGTGTTAGGTGTATGCTTTAGGTTTTGCGATTTCGGTTGTATTTAATATTGTTGAGTATCATTTATTGAAGTGGGTCTGTTTGTGGCCCGTTCCCACCACTTAAAATTGTATCCCTTACTTGTCATGGCAATTTAAATGTAAATTACTAGATTTAGTGGAAGGACATTTGAAGATGATGGGCCGATGACGATCAAAGATATTGAAGACCGAAGATCTGTATGACCGGAAGCAAATATAATAGGATTGCATTGCATATTGCATTTACCTAGGATTGGACCCAGGTCCGTGATTGACAACCACGGACCGCATAGCTCTCGCGATCGATCATTCCAAAGTTAATTATATATTTGATATATATGTTGAATCCGCATGTTTAAAATTGAGATTTAAAATTGAATGAGACCAAACTTTTCGAAAATAAAATCCCTCGTTTTAAATATGATTTAAAACTAATATCAAGATTAAAATGGGTGTACGCCGATGCTACCCGCATACATGGCCCGGCTCATATTATTGAGGGGGTTATGTATGCCGGAAAGCTGTCCACGCCATTGACAATTTTTGTGAGTCGGTTGGAACTCCTTTTAACGTTGTCTCATATTATTGGGGACGTTAAGGGGATCATCCTTCACGACTCAACATTGATGGGTCATCTTGACACGTGATAGTAAACGGCATCATATTATTGGGCCCTTACTGGACGTGAGGTGAATACATGGAGGTTGCATCGGTTGCAATTGGAAACTACCTTTTGGGGGTCATGGATGGCTGATATTATTCGGGTCCATGATCGCTTGATTGGGCTCCGTGTACCCACTAAGGAAACTTGCTTTCCCGATTTCATTAGAGGGTGGTGAAATCGTTAAAATAGTGGGAGGGTAATTCATAAAACTTAACGACCTTGTTTTATATCGTAGCGTTTTTCATATATAGTTAGTAATGCATGTCTGTTTTTCTTTTCAGTATAACAGCATTTATAATGTCTTCGATCAAAAACCCACTCGCTGCTATACTCGATAGCAGCAAGTTCACTGGTCTGAACTACCAAGACTGGCTTTGCAACCTCAACATTGTGTTGGCTTCGGAGAAACTTCTTTATACGATAGAGAAGATCCCTCCGAAGGAAGCCCCTGCCGATATCAGCCTTGAGGAGCTGGTGACGCTTCAACAATGGTGGGACGACGAGCTTAAGACTCGATGCTATGTGATGGCATCGATGTCCAACGAAATGCAACGGCGCTTTGAGAAGACAAAGTATGCTGCTGACATACTCTTTCATCTCAAAGAACTGTATGGGGAGAACTCTCGACATGAGAGGTTCACGGCTGTCAAGGAGCTTATGACGAGCCGCACGTGCGATGGGACTTCGGTCCGCGAGCATGGGGTTCGTATGATTGGGCTCGTTGAAAAGCTGTCAGGCCTTGATATCACACTTCCACACGAGCTGTCTGTGGATGTGCTTCTCCTCTCACTACCCGCTGCATTCGACCCCTTTGTGGTCAACTTCAACATGAACAAGCTGGCAGCCACCCTTGAAGAGGTGGTTACCATGTTTGTAGTGTTCGAAGGAACCATAAAGAAGGACAAGCCCGTCCTCCTCATGGGCTCTTCTTCCTCTGCGAAGAAGGGGCCCAGACGCAAGGGTAAGAAGCGTTCAGCCCCTACGAAGGAGGAAAAGCCCACTAAGAAGCCAAAGGCAAAGGCTTCCAAGCCAAACAAGTCTGAGGATGTTTGCCACCACTGCCACAAGCCTGGGCATTGGAGGAGGAACTGCAAGGAGTACCTAGAGCAGTTGCGAACTGCGAAAGGTATGTTCTATATCGAAATAAATATGTCTCTTAATTCGACTTCTTGGGTACTTGATACCGGATGTGGATCTCATATCTGCAATGATTTTCAAGTGATGACAAGAAGCCGACGTCTTAGAGAGGGTGAGATCCACTTGTGGCTTGGAAATGGAGCAAGAGTTTCTGCAGTAGCTATAGGAGATGTTTATTTATTTCTGTCTTCTGATTTTAAGATGTTATTGAGAAACGTTTTGTTTGTTCCCGAATTAATAAAGAACTTATTTCTGTTTCTATGCTTGATGGTGATGGATATTCTTGTATGTTTGCTAATTCGATTTGCAATATTTACAAGAATGAATGTTTAATTGGAATTGGGGAACGCGAAAACGATTTATACACCTTAAAATTAAAAGACGTTCCAACTCGCGATGTCGAAACACATACAACAACGATTAAAAGGAAATACGATAACTTAAACTCAGCACAAATTTGGCACGCTAGGCTAGGTCATATTTCTATGAGTAGAATGAACAAGTTAGTTAGTAGTGACATGTTTGATCTGTCAGACATTAACTCTCTACCGACTTGTGTGTCCTGTCTCAAAGGAAAGATGACTAAGCAACCCTTCAAGGGCAAGGGTGTGCGTGCTCAAGGCCTATTGGATTTGATCCATACTGATGTGTGTGGTCCATTTAGTATGGTACTAAGTACGGTCACACATACTTCATCACCTTTACCGATGATTACTCTAGGTATGGGTATTTGTACTTAATGAAGCACAAGTCTGAATCCTTTGAAAGGTTCAAAGAATTCAAGGCTGAAGTAGAAAATCAGCTAGGCAAAAGTATTAAAGCACTTCGATCCGATCGAGGTGGTTAATACTTGAGTGCTGAATTTCAATACTATCTAAAATAGAATGGGATTCTCGCACAGTGGACCCCTCCGGCCACACCACAGCTCAATGGTGTAGCGGAGCGTCGTAATCGAACCCTGTTAGACATGGTT
>KV010417.1:38446-64003 GCA_001598015.1 Dorcoceras hygrometricum | reverse complement strand
AACTTCGACTGGAAAAACGCTTGGAAGAATTCATCTGCTGATATGCATATGCGTTTTTCCATCTGCTGATTCCTTTAGCAATAAAACGATGTCGTGTCAACATAATCAAGTGACGTCGTTTTGCTATCTTCGAAATACAACTGCTGGTAAACACCAAGTGCTGGTTCAAGTCACTGTAGCCATCTGCTGAAACAAAACATCTGCTGAAATCTCTAAAGAATGCTTCTGCTGAATTGTTAAAGCAAATCAATACGCTGTCGTTCCAACTAAACCAAACGCTGTCGTATCGCAATCTCCAATAAAAGACTAAACCAACTGCTGAACTTCTTCAACAAAGTATCTGCTGAAATCTTCATCTGCTGATACGAAACAGTGCACTCCACGACGTCGTTCCAACTTATCAAAACGCTGTCGTTTACACTTCTTAGCAAAAACACGCTGAAGACTCAAAACGATATCTGCTGATCGCGACAACAACATCTGCTGATTGCTCTTGAAGAATCTATCTGCTGAACTACTCAAACCGTTCAACTGCTGAAATCATATCATCTGCTGAAATCATATCATCTGCTGAAATCATATCATCTGCTGAAATCATATCATCTGCTGAAATCATATCATCTGCTGAAATCATATCATCTGCTGAAATCATATCATCTGCTGAAATCATATCATCTGCTGAAATCATATCATCTGCTGAAATCATATCATCTGCTGAAATCATATCATCTGCTGAAATCATATCATCTGCTGAAATCATATCATCTGCTGAAATCACACGAAAGCTCCAACTGCTGACTTTGCTACTGTAGAAAGATAAACTCCTGCGACAACCGATTGTCCAATAGCAACTTGTCTTATTTTTGTTATCACCAAAACTTATAAATATTGTTCCAAAAACTCTGGCCAGAGATTTATACACTATTATCTCCTCAGATAGCATAGGATATCCACGCATGTCTGCGAGCGGTGAGTCCTCGACAACGATGCATCGACTCCTACATGCATCGGGGTCTCACCCAATCCCGACGCCTTATGACCCCAAGTGAGTCGGAAAACGGGTCAAAGTGAGACGCCTATCATGTAGAGTCTCAATGACGTTTCGAGTCGTGAGGACTAATCAGTACAACCAAGACCTCGGACTTATCCACTCGACAAATGGTAACCACTTGAAAAGTCCAAAGGAGGGTAGTTCGATAGATCACCAGGTCACTATCTATCTGCATGCTCAGAACATCACAATGTTCCCTACTAATGAAACATGGTACTTCGCATCGCAGATACTAGTCTCGAACTCGGGCGGCCTTATCCTCATTTTGACGGCCCAATCGACTAGGAACATGTTCAGAATACACAGCGACTATTAGATGTGTTTCATGATAGCCGTCATACCCACTATCACATCTAACATACGCTTTAGTGCATTCTAGGTCTTTACTCAACGCAATTGTAAATCATTACACACATAATGAAAGTAAAGAACGCCATATAAATAAATGCGAATATCATATATAAAAATTGTTTCATACAAGAGTCTATAAACCCACACGCCACAAGTTGGCTAGTTGGGCATCTACTCTAACAAATCTAACAGACTTCACAGCGCTTATGCAAATCCTCGCGCGCTAGTCAAAACGACAGCGTATTGGTGACATCTGGTTGCTCCAACCATAATACAAACCAGATCTCTTCGCTCGCACAAATCAAAATACGCTAAACTTTCACAAACCAAAACGACGACGCAGCAACTTACTGGAACGATGTCGCATCGCTCCACCAGATCTCTCCCAACCAGATCTCTCCCCAAAGCACAAAACTAGAGCTCATCGCTGGTCACGCTACACCAGACGTCAAATCTTATTGTTGACCAACACGTGGCACTATTTCACGCAACGCGCCAACGCTACTAGATCTCTTGCTATTATCAATTGCGTTGACCTGTGTTGACATCTGGAACCACGAAACCATGGCGCTCAACTCTCGTTCCACTCTCGATTATCCAGATCTCACCAGAACGACGGTGTTTCACTTCTTAATGCTAAGGAATCAGATCTCATTCACAACCTCACCAATTCAACTCCATTTCTCGCGCAGATTTCACCCGATAAAACCCGCGAATTAAAATCTGAAATACTCCAAGAGAGATCTGAATTTCTCAAATCATATTTGACCAAAAATTCGAAATTCCAGAATTCGAAAATTTTAATTCTCGTGACTAATCTAATCTAAAATCTGATTAATCACAAATCTTAAAATCTGATTCCTCACATTCTCCCCACCTTAAGAGATTTCGTCCTCGAAATCAAAGGTAAACACAGGGAAAACTCAATCAAAGACATCAAGTCAAGCAAAATCAGCTATTCAAACTCGAAGCAAAATTCGAAAGTTACCTGGAATTTGCACAATCAGCGCTCAAACAGATGAGGCCAGTCTTGTCTCATCTTCTCCTCAACCTCCCATGTAGCTTCTTCTCGGCCATGCTTGCTCCATTGGACCATTACCAACGGAATTATCTTGTTCCTCAGCTGTTTTTCCTTCCTATCCAGGATCTGCACTGGATATTAGACATAGCTTAAGGCAAAATCCAGCTCAACTTCGTCGGTTCTCAAAACATGGGACGGATCTGGCTCATATTTTCTCAACATTGACGCATGGAAGACATCATGCATCGCTGCTAACTCCTCGGGCAGCCTCAATCTATAAGCCAACTGTCCAATCCGCTCAACAATCTAAAAGGGACCAACGAATCTACGAGCCAATTTGCCTTTAAATCTGAATCTCATAACGCTCTTGAAAGGAGAACTCTTGAGAAACACACGATCGCCAACTTCAAACTCTAACGGTCGACGTCTTCTGTTAGCATAGCTAGAGAAACGGTCTTGGGCAGCTTTCATTCTACTCCGAATCAAATCAATCTGATCTTTCATATGCTGCACAAACTCAGGGGTAGAAAGCTGTCTCTCACCAACTTCTTCCCAACAAATCGGAGATCTGAATTTTCGACCATACAAAGCTTCAAATGGAGCCATACCGATAGTCACCTGGTAGCTGTTGTTATACGAAAACTCAAGGACAAAGAATCCTGCCAGCCACCGCTGAAATCCATCACAATTGCACGCAGCATATCTTCTAACGTCTAGATAGTCCGCTCAGACTGTCCGTCTGTCTGTGGGTGATAGGCTATACTCATAAAAAATCTCGAACCCATCGCTGCCTGTAAACTCTTCCAAAATCAGGAAGTGAATCTTGGATCTCTATCGGACACTATCGAAACAGGCACTCCATGCAATCTAACCACATGGTCGATATACAGTTTCACCATTTTCTTCATAGAACACCTCACATCATAGGGAATGAAATGGGCTGACTTCAAAAGTCTATCGATCACAACCCAAATCGCATCGCATCCCCTACTCGATCGAGGTTGATGAGTCACAAAATCCATGGCGATGTGCTCCCAATTCCATTGGGGCACCTCTAAACTCTACAGCAATCCACCAGGTCTCATCCTCTCAGCCTTGACCTGCTGGAAATTCAGGCATCTAGCCACAAATCCAGATATGTCGCTCTTCATACCTGCCCACCAGTAGTGAGACTTCAACGTATGATACATCTTTTTTTCGCCCGGATGCACATTGTACCGACTACAATGCGCTTCATTCATGATGGTCTATTTCAAATAAATCAGGTTCGGAACCACCAATCTCCCTCGAAATCTCCGACATCCATCCGAAGAAACAGAGAAATCATCAGACTGACCATTCTGGGCCCTAATCCTCAACTCATGGATATAGGGATCAGTCCTCTGCGCCTCCCTGATGTCATGCAAAATCTGCGGCTCAACCTGAATCGTAGAAACCATGAAGTACGGCTCATTCGGCTGAAATCTCCAACCGGATGTACTCAACTGCTCATAGACCCTCGAAGCATTCAAAAACGAAAGCATCGCAGGCTGGGTCTTCCTACTCAAAGCATCTGCTACTGAGTTCATCCGCCCAGGTTGATACTGAATCTCGCAGTTAAAGTCCTTGAGCAGTTCCATCCAACGTCGTTGCCTCATATTCAAATCAGACTGCGTGGAGATATATTTCAGGCTCTTGTGGTCGGTGTACACCACAAATTCTTCACCATACAGATAATGTCGCCAAATCTTCAAAGCAAACACTATCACAGCCAATTCCAAATCATGAACAGGGTAACTCGTCTCGTGAGGCTTCAACTGTCGAGACGCATAAGCAATCACGTACCCGTTCTGCATCAGAACGCATCCCAAACCATTGAGAGAAGCATCGGAGCACACAACAAATCCTCCGGATCCAGACGGTAGAGCCAACACAGGAGCAGTAGTCAACTTCTCCTTCAACGTCTGAAAACTGTACTCGCACTCATCAGTCCACACAAATCTCTTATCCTTCTGAGTCAACTGAGTCAGAGGCCTGGCTATTGAAGAGAACTTCTCGATAAAACGCCTGTAATAGCCATCCAATCCAAAAAAGCTACGGATCTCGGAAACATTCTAGGTCTCTCCTAGCTAAGAACTGCTTCGACCTTACTCGGATCAACCGAAATCCCTTGTGCCGAAATCACATGACCCAAAAAGATAATTCTATCAAGCCAAAATTCACACTTGCTGAATTTGGCATACAATTGCGAGTCCCTCAACCTCTGCAACACCAATATGAGATGCTCCTTATGCTCTCTCATGCTCCTCGAGTACACTAGGATGTCATCTATGAAGACGATCACAAACCGATCGATATACTCGCTGAAGACGCGATTCATCAAATCCATAAAGACAACTGGGGCATTCGTCAACCCAAATGGCATGACCAGAAACTCATAATGCCCATATCGAGTCCGAAAAGCTGTCTTCGCCACGTCAGCGTCTCTAATCCGCAACTGGTGTTAACCAGAGAGCAAATCAATCTTCGAGTAAACGACCGATCCTTGCAACTGATCGAACAAGTCATCAATCCTCGGCAAAGGATACTTGTTCTTCACCGTCGCTTTATTCAACTGTCGGAAGTCCACGCACATCCTCATAGACCCATCCTTCTTCTTCACAAAAGAATTGGAGCTCCCCAAGGCAACATACCCGGTCTGATGAAGCCTTTCTCCAAGAGATCTCTCAACTGATCCTTGAGTTCTTTCAATTCTGCTGGCGCCAACCGATATGGAGCTCTAGAAATTAGGGCAGTACCGGGCACCAACTCGATGCTGAAATCGATCTCACGTCTCGGAGGGAATCCAGGGATCTCATCTGGAAACACGTCGGGAAACTCTCGGACGATCGGGATATCGCTCAACTCCAATCACTGCTCTTGGGAAACGTCCAACGCATAAATCATGAATCCATCATTATCCAGCGATAACAGGCTAAACATCTCCATGGCGGACACCAGCGGAATCTTCGAGCGTGAATCAACACCGTAAAACTCCCACCTCTCACCCGAGTCTGGGCGAAATCTCACCACACCATGAAAACAATCAACAGTAGCCTTATAACTAGATAACACATCCATCCCCAAGATGCAATCAAAATCTCTCATCCCCAAAAAAATCAGATTGGACACCAAAACGTGCTCATCAAATCCAAGCACACAATCCAACACCACTTCACGGGACCACAGATTCACACCAGCAGGGGTAGACACGGAAACAACATCACACAATGGGGAAGAACTCAACCCATTCTCACAAACAAACAACTCAGAAACTAAAAGAGTGTGATGCACCAGTGTCAAATAAAACTCTCGTAGGATAATCAAAGATAAAGAATGTACCTGCGATCATCATACCAGGCGTCTCCTCAGCCTGCTCTCTCGTCAAAGCGTTTGCCTGAGCCTGCTGCGGAATCTGGAACGGCACACAATCCAACACCACTTCACGGGACCACAGATTCACACCAGCAGGGGTAGACACGGAAACAACATCACACAATGGGGAAGAACTCAACCCATTCTCACAAACAAACAACTCAGAAATAAAAGAGTGTGATGCACCAGTGTCAAATAAAACTCTCGTAGGATAATCAAAGATAAAGAATGTACCTGCGATCATCATACCAGGCGTCTCCTCAGCCTGCTCTCTCGTCAAAGCGTTTGCCTGAGCCTGCTGCGGAATCTGGAACGGAGGTCTCGAAGGTGCTCCAAATCTAGAAGGCTCACGGGGTTGGAATCCAGATCGCTGGGTAGGGGCAGGAAACTGCGGTCTTTGAGAAGAACCACCAGCTGATCCCTGCTGCGAAGGAACTGAAGACTGACCCCTCAACAGAGGACATACTCTAACAAAGTTTCCTGGCTGTCCACAGTTACGGAAAGACCCCTGAACTCCTCGACACTGCGAAGTCGGATGTCTTCCTCTGCACTGTCCACACGACATGCCACTAGAACCTCTACCAGAACCACTTCCAGAAAAAGAACTCACAGAACCAGAGGAACTCGAATCCACCTTCTTCTTGAAATGTTTCCCTCGAGGTCGAAACCTTTGGCGATTCGACTGATGCTGTTGCTGTGACCCTTGAGGAGAATAGAAAGATTGCGACGCATCCTTAACAGGCTGATAGGTGCGTTCAGCAGTCGGCTGAATCGGAGCCTCAACCTCCATCAAACTCTCCTCAATATCCACCGCTCGGTTCACTGCATCAATATAGGTCGCATGTGACCCAGAAAAAACCATCCGGTACAAATCAGGCCTCAAGCCTTTCAGAAATTTGTTCCTCTTCGTTCTCTCTTGCTTGGCTACGTGTGGCACATAGACCAAAAGTGCAGAAAACTATCGAGCATACTCAGCCACTCGCATGCTGCCCTGCCTTAGATTATCGAACTCCCGCTCCCGGCTGTTATAAAAAGAATCCGGGGTATACTCCTGTCTGAACGTCTCACAAAAGCTCTCCCAGGTGATCACAGCCCCACTATCACGAAGGATACGAGAAGTACCTCTCCACCAGCGCTGTGCATTGTCTCTCAGCTGCAACACCGCCAGCTTCAGTCTTTTCTCGGGAGCGTACTCCAGAGTATCGAACAACTCCTCCATCTAAGCTAACCAAGCCTCAGCCATCGCGCCACCCTATGCTGCAGAAAACGTCGGAGGGTTCGTCCGCTGAAACCCAGCTAGGACCAACTCCATCTCGCCTATCTTCCTAGTAACATTCTCAACCTGATGAACATCATCATCACTACCTGCCCTAGACTCCTCCTCGGTACGTCTAGTCGCCCTACCTCTTCCTCTCTTCGGCGGCATCTACACAAGTCTAGAGGTAAGATATCACAGCAGATAGATATATCACATAGACAGATAAAAGATCACATAAGTCACAGAGCCAATCAAAATCAAATCAAAACTTTGTGCCTAGACTCGAGTGTGATCAAAGGAAATCGAGCTTATCCCAGTTTAAGCTCTGATACCAAAAATGTCAGGCCCCGAGCTAATCACTCAAAGATAATAGCACAATTAAGAACATAATCACGGAAGCGTAAAAACAGGCTTAAAAATTTTCGAAATATAATTTGGCCTGAACTTAAAACATCATTCAAAATATTCATAATCAAAATAAGAGTTAACTCAAACTCCCACAATCAGTAGCAACAATATTCAATTAAAAATACAGATCCCAAATACAATTAAACACAGGGCATCCCCCGGTTCAATACATATCATAAATAGACTGGGACTCAAGAAAACGGGGATCGACCAGCTGAACCTCCACTCTGTCCAGCTTGGTTACCTGAAGATCCTGCAAATGGGTAACACAGACCCAAACAACACAAATAAGGAAAACAAATACGAGGTCAAGCCTCAGTACGAAGAGCTATCAAAACAGCTAATCATGCAACATGCCATAATCGATGTTATGAAATGCATGAGGGCTATCAAGGATCGGATAGCTAGACCAGTGTATCAACTGGAAATCATCTCAGTCAAGCCTCTATACCACGCACAGCCAATCAGCCGGGGGAAATCATCGGTCCGTTATCATCGGGGCCCGTCAGCCCATCACAGCTCGGTGGTAGAAACTCGAATCCGGTAGTCACCACTCCGATGATAGCGTTGGACTTTTTGGGCATGACACATCTGTCGGCCAGTCACAACGTGGCTCTCAATCAGGTCATCAATCAATCTGTCAATTCAAGCTCAAGATGTATGCATGTATGCCAATCAATATCAATGCTCAATGCATACAAGGCATAATACGTGAAAACAGAAGGTACATCTCAATCAATTCAGCAACTGTTCGATGTAAACACATACCAACAATTCAACAGATTTCATAACACAAAATATAGTCATGTCCACGCTCAAAACTGCTAAGAGCTGCTCAATTCGTACCTTTCTACTCAAATCTACCTTAACAGATCTCTTAATTCATGGCAGAAACTCACGGCCTGCGAAACAGATTTCTTCTGGCTTCGCAATTCACGGCAGACACTTCTTGCGAGCTCAAATATGTCACGGAGCCTCACAAATCAGCTTAACTCAAGCATAGATCAGAACATGTACACTCTAATACCTACGGCCACGCAGGTATTAAATACTAGACCAAGCTCAATTCAACGAGAAATGCTCACCCCGAAGCTTAAACCAGCAGGAGAACACACAGAACAGACTTCTACAAAAATCTTCGAACACCAGTAGCTTTGCGCTTCCACTCCAACGCTAATTCAGGGTTCCAACTAGGTAGAAATTGAGAGAGCTAAGCGAGGGTAATCCAGCGCCGCCAAAATCATCAAAAACAGAGGCTGGAATCTGCTGAAATCTAGGGATGAAATGTTCGGATGAACAACGTCGGTCGAGGGTTTGAACAGAGAAGAGGAAAAGAAATATCGGGTGTAAAATGCTCTAAGTGTAACTCAACACTTATATTTAAATTCTCAATTCAATCTCTATCGAATAAGACAACTCCCGACTTAAACAGATTCCTGCATCACGAATTTGAACCAACCAGATTTATCAAACCTGCGCTTACAATCTAACAGACTTCACAGCGCTAATGCAAATCCTCGCGCTCTAGTCAAAACGACAGCGTATTGGTGACATTTGGTTGCTCCAACCATAATACCCACCAGATCTATTCGCTCGCACAAATCAAAATACGCTAAACGTTCACAAACCAAAACAACGACGCAGCAACTTACAGGAACAACGTCGCATCGCTCAACCAGATCTCTCCCAACCAGATCTCTCCCCAAAGCACAACACTAGCGCTCATCGCTGGTCACGATACACCAGAAGTCAACTCTTATTGTTGATCAACACGTGGCACTATTTCACGCAACGCGCCAACGCTACCAGATCTCTCGCTACTATCAATTGCTGATGGATCTGTGTCAACTGATCCAGATTGAATTTTGAATTACACAAAACTTATTATTGTGTTTCTAACAATTTTACTTAGTGTACAGATGCTAGCTATCGAAGAAAAATGTCATGAAGCAGAATCTGTCCAGTCGATGGTTTACATGATAAAGTTCACAGCTGTTTTGCCTTTTCATTTAGACGGCAGCTGGATTAGCAATGGAGACGTCCAAAGTTGAGTCAGTTTTTCGTAATCAGGCGGAGGCCAATTTATACCAGCAGCTGTGTTATTCGCTAAAGGCTGGAGAAAGGTTCGAAGAAGAAGATGAACAGTAGAAGTCTGGAACCAGTTGTGAAGAACAAAAACCAGACGTCGATGTGAAGAGAAGTCTGGAATCAGCAACAATGACGTCAACATTGATGATTGGAAGAAATCGAGAATCAGGAACGATGACATCAGCATGTCTACTGGAGGAAGCTATGAGCAGCAAAGATGACGTCAGCAGCAAGCTACAGAACATTCAGCAGTAGCGCAAAGAAGAGAGGCTGCTGATGAAGATCGAACAGTGATGATGACATCAGCAGTGACGTCATCACAATCAGCAGTGAGCTACAGTGGAACCAGTAGATGGTATTTGAAGACAACGATAACAAAACGGTGTCGCTTGAATAAGCTGACACGACAACGTTTTGACTTAACGCTAAAGATCAGTCGTTGTGCTTGAAAAGGAACCAGTCGCTGGAATATCACACATGTTGAAAAGAAACCAGCAGGTAATTCTTCTAAGAGGAACCAGCAGGAAGCGACAGTAATCATCACCAGCTGATGTACCAAGTCGCAAGCTACAATGCATCCAGTCGAAAGATAATGTACCAGTCGCAAGCTACAGTGTATCCAGTAGCGAGCTACAGTGCTTTGCATATCCAGTCGACAGGAAATCCAGACGCAAAGAAACATAGGAAATAGCCAGTCGCAGTAGTTGAAGATACAACCAGTAGCGAAGAATTTGATGAATCATTTTGGATGTCAACTGCTGAGCTTATTTCAAATGTTGAAGACGACAAAAAGCCTGCAAAAGAAAGGACACAAAGGAAAATCCCTGTCTGTACTTTACAGAGCATATTTCAAACGGGAAGAATTTGTGTCCAATGGATTGAATTTGAACAAAGGCTTATATACGAGGAGAACACCATTGAAGAGGTGCCTGTCGAAGTTGTTATAGCACTGAAAAGATTAAATCAAAAGGAGACAACAATCAAAGGGAAGATGAACCTGAAGCGAAGCTGTCACTATCATTCTTTGAGGAGCTTACTGCAGTTGAAAGCTAAGCTAGAATCAGCTTTTGTAGAAGCAACTTCCCTAGTGTGTGAGAAATAAAGAAACAGAGAGTTGAGAGCTTAATTTTAAAAATCTCACACACAGAGATTCATTCACATTCATTGTATAGTGAATGAATCTCAAAACCCAATACCAATCAGTTCCCGTCCAAGCACGAAGACGTTAAACTCTGTGTATGTAGTCTTTGAACAGAGAGGTTAAACAAGTTCTGAGTGAACAGCCGAGGGCTGGTAGAGTCTAGGAGTTCTCGCAGCTGCTGGTAGCGGGATCGGGTCTGTACACGATGTATAGATCAAATCTTCTAGTGGAACCTTCCGAGGTGGAAGAAGGGGAGACGTAGGACATTGAAGTCCGAACTTCCATAAACAAGTCGATTGAGTATTGTATTCTGTTATTCATTCAGCACTTGCATTTAATTTAGCACGCATAACAGATATCACACTAGCACATAGCAAACAGATTTCATATGCTGATTTTACAGAAATCTGTTTGCACAAAGTTTTTTTAAAATATTAGGATTCAGTTCTGGTGTTTACCGCATGATTTTAATTCATACCAGATCTGTCTCCTGTGCTCTGTTTTAATGTTCAAGAACCAGAGGTATTGCACCTCATCTGTTGAATAGCAGCACAAAATTTTATTTAATCTTTCAAAGCAGCGCTGCTAAGTCTTAACCGGTCCTAACAAGTGGTATCAGAGCAGGTTGTTCTTGAACGAGCACTTATTTTAAAAAAATACATGTGTTATGTTTTAAAATGTTTCAAATGATTTTGAGAAGCTTATATTATGAAGGCCAGATGAAAATGATTTGTTTTAATATAGAACTGGTTTTCTCTTGATGAACTGTCACGAAATGCGCGAGTTTCGTGCGGATGCAAAGATTCTATTTTCGTTGTGCTGTAAGTTCACCTCTAGTGAGGCACTCGGTGACAAGCACATGGGACGAAATAGGAGATATGAAAATCTGAGCTTTTATCTGTCACATTTTCCTTCTGGTTCTTCAAATGTGAGTGACTCAGTAGCACATGTTTATTTGAAACAATTTTTCGTATGCTCTGATAGTTTTCAAATGTTCTGTTATGCGGAATATCAGCTCGTGCTTCATTTTCTTTTAAAAATTATTTGAGCTTATATTATAAAATACAAGGAGAGTGGCGTCTTTGTCTTTATTAATTTGAGCTATCTGTTTATGCATCAGTTTCAGTTTTGTTTCAATCGTGTTTTTCAAAATCATAGCATATTGTTGCATACGGTTCTTCCCAAAATGCTTTTTGATTTCAAAATCAAAAATCCTGCTGTCACGTTGTTTTTGTTGTGACAGTGTAGGGAGAGCTTTGATTTAAAATTCCGGAAGACCAGATTTCGATCTCTTGTTGATTCCCACAAAAAGGGAGAGAATTGTTAGAACATGCATCTGTTAATTAAAGTTTTGTGTAAATCAAAAAGGGAGAGATTGATGGATCTGTGTCAACTGATCCAGATTGAATTTTTAATTACATAAAACTTATTATTGTGTTTCTAACAATTTTACTTAGTGTACAGATGCTAGCTATCGAAGAAAAATGTCATGAAGCAGAATCTGTTCAGTCGATGGTTTACATGATAAAGTTCACAGCTGTTTTGGCTTCTCATTTAGACGGCAGCTGGATTAGCAATGGAGACGTCCAAAGTTGAGTCAGTTGTTCGTAATCAGGCGGAGGCCAATTTAGACCAGCAGCTGTGTTATTCGCTAAAGGCTGGAGAAAGGTTCGAAGAGGAAGATGAACAGTAGAAGTCTTGAACGAGTTGTGAAGAACAAAAACCAGACGTCGATGTGAAGAGAAGTCTGGAATCAGCAACAATGACGTCAGTATTGCTGATTGGAAGAAATCGAGAATCAGCAATGATGACGTCATCATTTCTACTGGAGGAAGCTATGAGCAGCAAAGATGACGTCAGCAGCAAGCTACAGAACATTAAGCAGTAGCGCAAATAAGAGAGGTTGCTGATGAAGATCGAACAGCGATGATGACATAAGGAGTGACGTCATCACAATCAGCAGTGAGCTACAGTAGAACCAGTCGATGGTATTTGAAGACAACGATAACAAAACGGTGTCGCTTGAATAAGTTGACACGACAACGTTTTGCCTTAACGCTAAAGATCGGTCGTTGTGCTTGAAAAGGAACCAGTCGCTGGAATATCACACATGTTGAAAAGAAACCAGCAGGTACTTCTTCTAAGAGGAACCAGCAGGAAGCTACAGTAATCATCACCAGCTGATGTACCAAGTCGCAAGCTACAGTGCATCCAGTCGAAAGATAATGTACCTGTCGCAAGCTACAGTGTATCCAGTCGCGAGCTACAATGCTTTGCATATCCAGTCGACAGGAAATCCAGACACAAAGAAACAGAGGAAATAGCCAGTCGCAGCAGTTGAAGATACAACCAGTAGCGAAGCAGTTGATGAATCATTCTCGATGTCAACTGCTGAGCTTATTTCAAATGTTGAAGACGACAAAAAGCCTGCAAAAGAAAGGACACAAAGGACAATCCCTGTTGGTACTTTACAGAGCATATTTCAAACGGGAAAAATTTGTGTCCAACGGATTGAATTTGAACAAAGGCTTATATACGAGGAGAACGCCATTGAAGAGGTGCCTGTCGAAGTTGTTGTCGCACTGAAAAGATTAAATCAAAAAGAGACAACAATCAAACGGAAGATGAACCTGAAGCGAAGCTGTCAACTATCATTCTTAGAGGAGCTTATTGCAGTTGACAGCTAAGCTAGAATCAGATTTTGTAGAAGCAACTTCCCTAGTGTGTGAGAAATAAAGAAACAGAGAGTTGTAGAAACAGAGAAGCAACTTCCCTAGCAGCTTCATTGTAAAATCTCACACACAGAGATTCATTCACATTCATTGTATAGTGAATGAATCTCAAAACCCAATACCAATAAGTTCTCGTCCAAGCACGAAGACGTTAAACTCTGTGTATGTAGTATTTGAACGGAGACGTTAAACAAGGTCTGAGTGAAAAGCCGAGGGCTGGTAGAGTCTAGGAGTTCTCGCAGCTGCTGGTTGCGTGATCAGGTCTGTACACGATGTATAGATCAAATCTTCTAGTGGAACCTTCCGAGGTGGAAGAAGGGGAGACGTAGGACATTGAAGTCCGAACTTCCATAAACAAATTGATTGAGTATTTTATTCTGTTATTCATTCAGCACTTGCATTTAATTTAGCACGCATAACAGATATCACACTAGCACATAGCAAACAGATTTCATATGCTGATTTTACAGAAATCTGTTTGCACAAAGTTTTTTTAAAATATTAGGATTCAGTTCTGGTGTTTACCGCATGATTTTAATTCATACCAGATCTGTCTCCAGTGCTCCGTTTTAATGTTCAAGAACCAGAGGTATTGCACCTCATCTGTTGAATAGCAGTGCAAAATTTTATTTAATCTTTCAAAGCAGCACTGCTAAGTCTTAAATCGGTCCTAACATAAAGTTCACTGGATGTTCTAGCAAGTAAATTGTACTGAACGAGCAAGAAGGGGGTTCTAAGATGACAGGCGAAACTGGTCTAGTTAGAAAGCTGTTCTGGCCTGATAAGCTTAGCTGATCTACTCGAACTTCTCCAAGCTGGATTCAGTATTCTGTTGTTTCTCTAGTACGCTAGTATGATTCGAGGTTCTGAGCTGATAGGCAGAGATGTCAAGTTAGGGTGCTATTCTTGTACCTGATAAGCTTCAGTAATGGGTCTAAATTCTCCAAGCTGTTTTCAGTACTCGTGCTGGATAGCTAATGAAACGCCCTCAACTCGCTCAAATATTTTCTAATAAAATAATCGCGGAAGAAAATTTTTTCTTGAAACAGTAACTCGCAAGCTGAAAGCGCAAGCTGCTCCAAATCTGACAGCTTCGAGTAGACTCGATATGTAAGATCACGGAACAGTACACAGATTTGGAGTAAATAGCTTGGAGAAAAAAACTGAATCACATAAACTGAGTTTAATTAAAAGTTGTTATCCAACCACAATAATTCAAACTAAGGTATTTTCCAAAGTTGAAATAGAAACTGAATAAAGCAGAAACTCTTCTCTCTCAAAGCTGAAACCGAAATCTTAAGTTAAAAACTCAAAACTGTTTTCTCAATATGACGCTGTAGAAACGCCTGGTCACTGGGTGTGCTCCAACTGTCCGCTGCCAGCTCAGGAATCCAGCCCCTCAACCTCTGTCTCAACATCATCTGCACCAGTTAAACGGAGTGAGCCTAGAAGTACAAAACCGGATGATAACAAATAATACGTAATACTGGTACATGCATAAAATATTTGTACTCAAGTAAGTTTTATAAACTGGAATACTTAACAAAAACATAGCAATTTAAAAAATTTTACGCAAAACCTCTTGCATAGAAATTATATCGTAAATAAAATCAAGTTCTTGTGAAATCTGTTTCTTGACTGTGGTCTATTGATAATATAGTTCGCTTGATCAAGCTAATAGCTCCCCAGTGCTTATCTGGTTTCTATACATGTAAGGTTAGGTATGGCTCCCGAAACGTCTCCCGACCCCATATCTCTTAGTTTGATATGGCTAAACGAAACCTCTCTTGATTCCCATACCGCATGTTTTCATATGGCTAAACGAGACGTCTCTCGATTCCCATACCGCATGTCAACCACAATGAAGTCCCATATTCCAAAAACGATCTTAGACTCTTTGTTCTCACCTCAGTTAAAAGTAACATTTTCTTCTTTAAAATTGCGTAAGAGGTGAGAAAAGGTTTTAACTCATCTGTTCATAAAATTGTTTTAAAAAGAAGTCATTAGTTTGCATTTTCTCCTGACGATAGGCTGCTCCTAGAACATAGATTGGAAGCGCGGATAAGCTCGCACTGACCAGATCGGAGGGTAGATCAGCTTATATGAATCCATACAGTATACACAGAACAGCTCGGGGTGCACGATACGAAAGAAACAGCAAAGAGCACTCGATCAGGTTAGAGCGCACAGTCCAGCTCATTTGCCTCGATCAGCTTAGGGCTTCAGAATAGACCGCGCACTGGTACCAGTTCAGAGCACTCAATCAGTATAGGGTGTACAAATCGGCTCTCAACCCATAACAGCTTAGGTACACTCATCAGCTTACAATGGTTACTTAGCTTACGTGGGTCTAATAGCATACGGGAAGTCGAACAACTTGCGGGCGACAGTCTGACTTAGTTTGGTCAAATCAGCTCACGGAGAAGTCACAGTTCGGGAATAGACAAACAGTTCGAGAATAGTCAAACGATTGGGGAGGAGTCAAACAACTTAGACTCGAGGTAACAACATAGGCTTGGAGAAAATAGATTTGGGCTCAACGAAGGAGAACAGGTTCCTACTCAAGCTTATAAAATGGTTTACGAATATAGCTTACATATAAGTTTACAAAGAGAAAATAAATTACGAAAACAGTAGTCAAAGGTCAAACAGCTCACGGGTGTTTTAGACAGATTATAAAAGCAAAAGCTTTCGGGTATTAAAACAGGCTACAAAAGCAACAACTTTCGAGGGTTAAAACAGATTACAAAAGAAACAGCTTAGGATAATAAGACTCCAAAACGGCAGGTTACGGCTCCCACAAAAAGGGGAAAACAGTTTATGAAATTCATATCACAAGGAGAAATATGCGAAACCCGATTCTCAATAGATAGATTACGGCTCCCAGTCAAGAACTCTGATTCTAACACTAAGAATCCTCGTCAGGGTTTAAAATCACACAAATCACTACGCATAAAACTTCTATCACTATCTCAAAACTCAGAAAATTTGAGTAGAAATAGAAGAAATCCACACAAGAAGATAATATGTCTTACCAGTGCAGTCACACAAAGCTTTGTACTTGACTTGTGTTTGCAGAACATACAGCAGGTGGCTCCGAAGCTGGACGAGAAGGGGACTCCCGGAATGCCGCGATATTTTGCTCTGAAATCACAAAAGTGCCGGGGAAGAGAAAGGCAAAAGGGGGCGGCGCTTACAGGGAGAAAAATAGGGCTCGGGGGATTTTGTGAAGGACAATATGGTGTGTGCGAATGTTTTATGTAGCGTCGTGTATATTTGGAGAGGAAAATCGGGATTATATTTGCTAAAATCAATTAGCGATATTTGCTTCCAAAATTTCTTATCTCAACCCTTGATTTACACTTTTGAAAAATCTGGATAAAATATTTGGGGAAAAATGGGGGTAAAAAATTTGGTTTTAGAATAAAGAATAGATTTTAAAATTCCTGTTGCTAGAAAGCAGCTTCAAATGAAAATGGAGTTCATTAAAAATTACTTTTACCTTGGTGTTCCCTTCGTCTCCAAATCCGGCTCCGTAGCACCTGTACTCAAATTTATAAAGAGAACACTTGGCATAAACATAATTTAAATAATTAAAGGCATAATTAATTAAATTAAATAGGAGAAATAATACTATGCTAAGGCAAGCTAAATCCTAAATACGGATAAGTTTTCGAGGCCTTACAACACTCTCCCCCTTACAATAATTTCATCCTCGAAATTCGTAATCTTACCAAAGAGTTATGGATAGCGCTGCCTGATGTCATCCTCTACCTCCCGCGTAGCTTCATCTTCTGTATGATAAGTTTTCGAGGCCTTACAACACTCTCCCCCTTACAATAATTTCATCCTCGAAATTCGTAATCTTACCAAAGAGTTATGGATAGCGCTGCCTGATGTCATCCTCTACCTCCCGCGTAGCTTCATCTTCTGTATGATTTAACCACTGGACCTTAACCATTGGAATGGTTTGATTACGTAGCTTCCTAATCTTCCTGCCTAAGATCCAAACAGCTTGCTCTTCGAAGGTCAGCTGCGGTGGAAGCTAAAACGGCTCTAAACTCAGCACATGAGATGTATTTGACACGTATTTCCTAAGCATAGAGACGTGAAAGACGTTGTGAACTGTCGAGAGGCTTGGCGTAGAGCTACGAGGTAAGCTAGGGTTCATATTCTATCCAAAATTTTGAAGGGTCCTATGAATCTTGGTGCTAGCTTTCCCTTCTTCCCAAATCTCATTACCCCATTCATAGGTGAAGCTTTCACGAAGACATGATCTGCAGCTTTGAATTCCAGCTCTCTTCTCTTCAGATCAGCGTAGCTTTTCTGTCTGCTCTGAGTTGTTTTCATCCTATCCCTAATCTTTGTTACTGTACCAGCTGTCTGTTTCACTATCTCAGGGCCTAGCTCAGACCGCTCACCCACTTCGTCCCAACGGATGTGCGATCTGCATCTTCTCCCATATATGGTGTCATGCCGATAGATGCTCAAAAGATGTTGTTGTACATGAATTCTACCAGTGGCAGCATAGCTTCCCAACTCCCTTGAAAATCGATAACACAAGCTCGGAGCAGATCTTCCAGCACTTGGTTTACCCTCTCTGTTTGTCCATCTATTTGGGGATGAAAAGCTGTACTAAACTGCAGCTTCGTCCCTAAAGAAGCATGCAGACTCTTCCATAACGCTGACGTAAAGCGTGAATCTCAATCTTATACGATGGTGACTGGTATCCCGTGTAGCCTAACTATCTCCCATATATACAGATCTACATATTGCGTCATTTTGAAGGTGGTCTTTATCGGCAGAAAGTGCACAGATTTGGTGAGTCTGTCCACAATCACCCATATGGAATTGAGTCCCTTGGCAGTTTTCGGCAGTCCTACAATGAAATCCATCAATATGTTTTCCCATTTCCACTCTGGAATGGGAAATGGATTTAGCAGTCCAGCAGGTCTTTGATGTTCAGCTTTGACCTGTAGGCAAGTTAAGAATTATGACACAAAACGATTGATGTCTCGCTTCATGCCCGACCACCAATACAGCCGCTGTAGGTCTTTGTACATTTTTGGTGCTCCCTGGGTGAACTGAATAGGGTGACATATGAGCTTCTGTCATGACCATCTTGCGCAATGCATCACATGTACGAACCCAAATTCGTCCCTTGAACCTCCCAATTACGTTGTCCATAGTGTACAGTCCACTTCCTTTCTACTCATCCCTCAGTTTCCACTTCTGTAGCTGCTCATCACCAGCTTGGTTGTTCAGATGCGATCTAGCAGCGTGGGCTGTATAGTCAATGAATTCAGCTTTAGAGCTCTCCCTGTGGAATAGATTTCTAGTCCAAAGCTTTGAATCTCGCGCTGTAGTGGTGTTGTAACTGTTAGCTGAGTCACAACTTCATTCAAGCTGCTCAATGCATCAGCTACAACATTTGCTTTTCCTGGATGGTAGCTGATCTCACAGTCATATTCCTTGACCAACTCTAGCCATCTCCTCTGCCTCATGTTGAGCTCTTTTTGCGTGAAGAATTATTTCAAACTCTTGTGGTCTGTGAAGATCTTGCGGTTTTCTACATATAGGTAATGTCTCCAGATCTTAAGCGCCAAAACAAAGCTGCCAACCCCATTTCGTGCGTCGGGTAGTTCTTCTTGTGCACCTTGAGCTGTCTAGAGGCGAAAGCTATCACTTTGTTGTCTTGCATCTGTATTGCGCCTAGGCCAAGCTTACATGCATCTGTGTAGATCATGAAATCTCCTTGTCCTGAGGGATTAGCTAAGAAAGGCATTGTTATGTGAGCTAACTTCAACATATCAAAGCTACGCTAACATGCTGAGCTCTAGATAGACCTAGAATTCTTCTTGGTCAACGCTATTAGTGGTACTACAATAAAGGAAAATCCCTTTACGAACTTCCGGTAATATCTTGCTAGTCCAAGAAAGATGCGAATTTCAGAGGCATTCTTTGGCACTACTCATTCCTTAACAGCATCTAATTTGGATGGATCCACTTCCACTCCTCTTCTCGAGATAATGTGACCCAGAAAGGTCACTCTCTCCAGCCAAAACTTACACTTGCTGAACTTAGCGTACATATTTATATCTCTCAGTACTCCCAAATCTTTCCTTAAATGCTGGTCGTGCTCTTCCTTGCTCCTTGAATAGATGATAATGTCATCAATGAAGACGATTACGAATTGGTCTAGATACGGCTGAAACACTCTGTTCATACGGTCCATGAAGACTGCTGGCGCATTGGTTAATCCAAAAGGCATCACAAAGAACTCATAGTGGCCATAGAGAGTCCTGAACGTTGTTTTATGTACGTCTGCCTCTCTCACTTTAGCTGGTGGTAACCTGAGCGTAGCTCTATATTGGAGAACACAGAAGCTCCTTGCAGCTGATCAAATAGGTCCTCCACTCTAGGCAAAGGGTACTTGTTCTTGATTGATACTGCGTTTAACTCCCTGTAATCGATACATAGCCGCATGCTACCGTTTTTATTCTTTACAAATAGCATAGGTGCGTCCCATAGAGAAACACTAGGGCATATAAAATCCTTTGTCTAACAGCTCTTTCATCTCGGTAGGAGCAAGTCTATAGGGTTTCTTGGAAATTGGCACAGTTCCTGGCATTAGCTCGATGGTAAACTCCACCTCTCTCTCTGGTGGAACTCCAGATAGGTCGTCTAGGAAACATCAGCATATTCTCGCACTAAAACAACATTTGACAGCGAAGGGATTTCTGGCACGGTAGTCACTGTAATGCTAGCTAGGAATGATGGGCATCCATCCTCAATAAGCTTCCTCGCTGTAGGAACGAGATAAAACGAGGTTTCCTTGTGCATCTCGCCACCGTGAAGACAAATGATTCTCCTCCAGGAGATCTAAGCTGCAGTGTCCTGTCTTGCAAGTATATCACTGCCTAGTATGCAGACAACCAATTCATCCCAAGAATGATGTAAAACTCTGCCATAGGGAAAACAATCAGATCTGCGAACACTATGCAGCCCTGCAACTCCATCTCAAGGATCTTGACACTTTTGGCTATACGTAGCTCTTCTCCAGATGGAATCGTCACCAGTAGCTGCTGAGACAAGATCTCCTGAGCTAGCACATCCACCTCACAAACTTCTCTGAGATGAACGAGTGTGTCGCTCTTGAATCAACTAGCGCTCAGGTGGCTACCCCTAATACCACCACTCTACCTGCGGCAGATCACGTGTATAGGTTTCTAATCGTACTATTAGCATGTTATGTTCAGATCCTAACCGCTAAGCATCACAGGTCTACTATTTAAGTCCCAAAATTCCAAAAGGTAAGGCGCGAGGTACCTACAATTAGAGTAGTATCTGGGTCAAATTATTCTGCTTGCATCACGTAAACTCTTCGCAGTTGCAGGCAACTTTGATTGTGGGCATTGGTAAATCGTACGTCCCAGCTGATTGCACCTGTAGCATACTCCAGAACATTTTAAGAAATTTCCAGCGTTCTATCATCCACAGTTCGGGCATGTAGGCTTCTCTGCTAGAACTCCTGGATTTGGAGCTTGCTGGTTCGGCGGCTTTCCAGCCGTGGCAGCCTTCGCTGCTGGCCTTGGAGATCTTAAAATTTAATGGGTGTTACTAACACGCCTAATTAAGTATCTAATTCGGGACTATACTAACCTTGGACTAATTGTTGGCTCTGCTATCCATAAAATGGCCTCTTGGCCTGTGTTTTCTGTTGAGGCTGCTGAAAAGGCATCTTCCTCTGAGTTTCAAATCTTATGTCCTTCAGTGTTTGCTCTGACTTTAAGGCTCTTTTTAGTGCGGCTGCGTAATCTGTTGGATCTGCCATCAAAACATCTCTGCAGATGGAGGGGCTCAAGCCATCCAGAAAGTGCTGCACCTTCTTTGCAAGGTCATTAGCTATCAGAGGTGAGAAGTGACAGCGTTAGGCCTCGTGCACAAACACAGAGTTAAACCACGCAAACACTAGCGGAAGCAATAAAATAGTGGTTAAAATTTTCGCTTATTTCCTGACTGAAAGATAACATAATTTAAATTACAATCATACTCAAAATATCCCAGTTTTAAAATCACTCAGTACAGCAGTACGACATTTAACAAATACAAGCACTACCGAATACAACTGAAATACAATAAAGCACAGGGAACTCCCCGGCTAACAGTGCTTGTACATATATGCTATACGCTAACTGGAACACTCTAACCACCTCCTGGGGAACCTCCAGCTGGATCAACTCCACGACCAGCTGAGTAACCATGGTAACCTGAAAATACATACACAGGCAAACAACACCATCCCCAGAGGGACATGGGGTCAAACCCCAGTACGGAGAGCAATATAAAACAGCAAATGGAAAGCAAAAATTAATATGCAAAAGCTATGCAAGAGAACAAGGCTACAATTGAGACACAGGGAGCCAAAGAATCTCAAGGAACTTCTCAACAACAGATGCAAATCAACTGAACAACAGTGGCCACGGGGTGTGTGAGTATATGGGAGATACCCACTCGTCTCAACATGTTAGGAACGAAGGATAAGATATTACCAATGCAATAAGATAAACAACATAACATAAGGGAGGGGCGAGATCTAATCCTATGAAATAAGGAGCGAGCGCTGCTAATATAATTAAGAAATTTGCGCTGCTATAAAGGAGCTACAATAGCTCACGGTTCTTGAACATTAAACAGAGCACCGGAGACAGATCTGGTATGAAATAAAATCCTGCGGAATACACCAGAACTTAATCCTAATTTTAAAACCCGGCACAAACAGATTTCTGTTAAAACAATGCACTGCGACTGCATGAAATTTGTTTGCTTTGTGCATGTGTGAATACTGTTATGAATGTGTGCTAAATAAATTATGTATGCGGAATGAATAAAAGAATACAATACACTGATATTTTTTCTTGAATTTCGGAGCTCAATCTCCTACATCTCCCCTTCTTCCTTCTTCAGGAAGGTTCCATTACAAGATGAGTCACCGAGCCTCGCTCCAGGTGAACTCATATCCTTTACACCAGCCCTCGGTTGTCACGCACTTGTTTTACGCCTATGTGAGAAAGGCTACAGACACAGAGTTTAACGTCTTCGTGCTTGGACGGGATCTGATTTTTTAATGTTTGTGATTAACTCGCTAAGAAATTACGCACATCTCTCAAAATATGAGAGTGAATCTGTGTGTGTGGGATTTTTACAGTGAATGCTCAACTCTCTAAAGAATAAATCTCACACACTGGGAAAATGCTTCTACAAAAGCTGATGAAGACTCAGCAGTCGACACTGCAATAAGCTTCTCTCTAATGATGGTCTTCCTTGTGTCCTTTCTTTTGCTAGGCTTTTTGTCGTCTTCAACACTTGAACTAGGTCATCAGTTGACATCCAGCTTTAGTAATTCTTCATAATATAATTCGTCAACTGCTTCGCTTGCACCTGATCAACGTCTGTTATCAGCTTTTGCCTTTATTCATGTAATCAACAACTGTTAGCTTCTGTTGTCAGCTGATTCATCTTTTCAACTGCTGAATCCACCTTTTCTTCGCGCTAGAGCTGGTTCAATTTTCTTTCTTAGCTAGCATCTGAATTACACAACGACTGGTTTACTGTAGCTTTCGTCTAGATTGCCTGTTAAGAGTTAAAAGACGTCGCTCCATCTCTTGCGCTTCTCATATCAACTGCTGATATCTTTTGCTCAATTGCTGATTGTGATGACATCACTTCTGACGTCATCATCACTGATCCATCTAGTTGTCTACTGATATTGCTGACGTCATAGTTGCTGATCACAGTTTCCTCCAATAGAAATGTTGAAGTCATCATCGCTGATTCCAGATTCCTCTTCACATCGACGTCTGATTCATTTACGTTTGCGCAACAGCTGATTAACATCGTCTGGACAACATCTGAATTACATCTTCATGCACCATATGGTCCAGATATCAACGTCTGATCAGACTTCACTAAAAAACGTCTGATCAGACTCCACTTTGGCTTCCATCAACAGCTGATCCATGTACACCTTAGCACTTGCAGCTGCTTCATCATCCCCTTAGCGCTCCATCTGGTTCTTATCGTTCCAGCTGGTTTATTACATTCCAGCTGGTTCAACTTATCTCTCCAGCTGGTCCATATTCTCCTTAGCGTTCCAGCTGGTTCTTATACACCTAAGTGCTCCAGCTGGTTTAGACTCTCTATTAGCGATTATCACAGCTGCTGGTCTAACTTGGCCTCCGCATAATACGAACAACTGACTCAACTTTGGACGTCTCCATTGCTAATCCAGTTGCCATCTAAGTGATAAACCAAACCAGCTATGAACTTTCCTGATAAGCACTGGTCTTCACATCTTAACTAACATCTGAAATGTTCTCGATGGCTCTCCAGCTGCTGTCAGGTAACTCATCTTTTCCTGCACGCTAAGTAGAAACATTAGAAACATAGTAACATGTTTTGCGTAATTCAAAAATCAGATCTGGATCAGTTATCCAGATCCATCAATCTCTCCCTTTTGATTTACACAAAACCTCAAATAACATATGCATGTTCAAACAATTCTCTCCCTTTTTGTGGTAATCAAAAAGAGGTCGAAAGCTGGTCTTCCCGAATTTTATCTCAAAGCTCTCCCTACACTGCCACAACAAAAACAACATGACAACATGAATTTTACAGATTTTCAAAATCAACAGATTTTGGGAAAAACCGTATGCAACAATATGCTATGAATTTTGAAAAGGTACGATCAAAATAAAACTGAAACTGATGCATAAACAGATAGCTCAAATTAATAAAGACAAAGACGTCACTCTCCCTGTCTTTTATAACATAATCTCAAAGAAACACAAAGCATCAGCAGCTGAAATAATTTCCGCATACCATCATAGCACTTTAAAACATTTTAAAGCATTTTAAAACATATAGCTCAAGTGTTTTAAAATAAGTTCTCATTCAAGAAAAACCCGCTCTGATACCACTTGTTAGGACCGAAGGATCAGATCTTACCAATGCAATAAGATAAACAACATAAAATAAGGGAGGGGCGAGATCTGATCCTATGAAATAAGGAGCGAGCGCTGCTAATATAAATTAAAAATTTTGCGCTGCTATAAAGGAGCTACAATATCTCACGGTTCTTGAACATTAAACAGAGCACCGGAGACATATCTGGTATGAAATAAAATCATGCGGAATACACCAGAACTGAATCCTAATTTTAAAACCCGGCACAAACAGATTTCTGTTAAAATAATGCAATGCGACTGCATGAAATCTGTTTTCTTTGTGCATGTGTGAATACGGTTATGAATGTGTGCTAAATAAATTATATATTCGTAATGAATAAAAGAATACAATACACTGATATTTGTTTTTGGAAGTTCGGAGCTAAATCTCCTACATCTCCCCTTCTTCCTTCTTCAGGAAGGTTCCATTAGAAGATGAGTCACCGAGCTCGCTCCAGGTGAACTCATATCCTTTACACCAGCCCTCGGCTGTCACTCACTTGTTTTACGCCTATGTGAGAAAGGATACAGACATAGAGTTTAACGTCTTCGTGCTTGGACGGGATCTGATTTTGTATTGTTTGTGATTCACTCGCTAAGAATTACGCACATCTCTCAAAATATGCGAGTGAATCTGTGTGTGTGGGATTTTTTACAGTTGAACGCTCAACTTGTTAGAGTAGATGCCCAACTAGCCAACTTGTGGCGTGTGGGTTCATAGACTCTTGTATGAAACGATCTTTATATATGATATTCGCATTTGTTTATGGCATTCTTTACTTTCATTGTGTTGTATGATGATTAACAATTGCGTTGAGTAAAACCTAGAATGCGCTATAGTGTATGTTAGATGTGATAGTGGGTATGACGGCTATCATGAAACACATCTAATAGTCACTGTGTATTCTGAATTAGTTCCTAGTCGATTGGGCCGTCAAAATGAGGATAAGGCCGCCCGAGATCGAGACTAGTATCTACAATGCGAAGTACCATGTTTCATTGGTAGGGAACATTGTGATGTTCTGAGCATGCAGATAGATAGTGACCTGGTGATCTATCAAACTACCCTCGTTCGGACTTTCCAAGTGGTTACCATTTGTCGAGTGGA
>KV010417.1:15807-30555 GCA_001598015.1 Dorcoceras hygrometricum | reverse complement strand
CGTTGGACCCGGGCCCGTTGGGCCGGTCCAAGTCCATTGCTAGTTTACTTAATGAAGACTTGGAGGCTTTAATCATAACACTAGAATACACTTAACCCTAACCCTAAAACTCACGGCCGCCTCCCTCCTCTCCTCACGCGCCGCCGCTTGTCTCCGCCGCCACCGCCTCCCTCGCCGGTATTTGTTCCGGCCAACATTTCGAGGAGAATCCGTTGGTGATAAAATCCATCAGTCTTCTAGTGCAGGCTGATCGGAGGGAGATCGTTTCCGGTCGTGGACCTGATTGACGTAATCTACCGCCGCCTACCGTGAAGTGCCGGTTTCCTCGCGAAACTGGTCGGAGCCAGGCACGAGTTGCCAGCAAGGTAATAAAAAAAAACACCCTATGAATGGTTCATAGTTTGCATGATTTTGAATTGTATTGAACGCCTCCCGGCCAAATTTTGTTCTTCCGCTGCCCCGCCGAGAGACGGGATCCGGATCCGCCACGGTTCCCCAACACAACTCTCTAAAGAATAAATCTCACACACTGGAAAAATGCTTCTACAAAAGTTGATGAAGACTCAGCAGTCGACACTGCAATAAGCTTCTCTCTAATGATGGTCGACTGCTTCATCTTCCTGTTTTTCTTCCCTCTTTGCACTGTGCGTTCCTTTTCTGATTGTTTTCTATTGATCACACAGCGTCCTTAATCTTCCTTCAAATTCATCTTGTATATAAAGCCTCTGTTCAATTAAATCCATTGGACACACTTTTCTTCCCGTTCAAATATGTTCTGTAAAGTACCGACAGGGAGTTTTCCTTGTGTCCTTTTCTTTTGCAGGCTTTTTGTCGTCTTCAACACTTGAACTAGGCTCAGCAGTTGACATCTAGATTTAGTAATTCTTCATAATATAATTCGTCAACTTCTTCACTTGCACCTGATCAAGTTCTGTTATCAGCTTTTGCCTTTCTTCATGTAATCAACAACTGTTAGCTTCTGTTGTCAGCTGATTCATCTTTTCAACTGCTGAATCCATCTTTTCTTCACGCTACAGCTGGTTCAATTTTCTTTCTTTTCTAGCATCTGAATTACCCAACGACTGGTTTACTGTAGCTTTCGTCTGGATTGCCTGTTAAGAGTTAACGACGTCGCTCCATCTCTTGCGCCTCTCGTATCAACTGCTGATTGTGATGACATCACTGCTGACGTCATCATCACTGATCCATCTAGTTGTCTGCTGATATTGATGACGTCATAGTTGATGATCAAAGTTTCCTCAAATAGAAATGTTGACGTCATCATCGCTGATTCCAGATTCCTCTTCACATCGACGTCTAATTCATTTACGTATGCGCAACAGCTGATTAACATCGTCTGGACAGCATCTGAATTAAATCTTCATGCACCAACTGGTCCAGATATCAACGTCTGATCAGACTTCACTAAACAACGTCTGATCAGACTCCACATTGGCTTCCATCAACAGCTGATCCATGTACACCTTAGCGCTTGCAGCTGGTTCATCATCCCCTTAGCGCTACAGCTGGTTCTTATCGTTCCAGCTGGTTTATTACATTCCAGGTGGTTCAACTTATCTCTCCAACTGGTCCATCTTCTCCGTAGCATTCCAGCTGGTCCTTATACACCTGCTGATTAACATCGTCTGGACAGCATCTGAATTAAATCTTCATGCACCAACTGGTCCAGATATCAACGTCTGATCAGACTTCACTAAACAACGTCTGATCAGACTCCACATTGGCTTCCATCAACAGCTGATCCATGTACACCTTAGCGCTTGCAGCTGGTTCATCATCCCCTTAGCGCTACAGCTGGTTCTTATCGTTCCAGCTGGTTTATTACATTCCAGGTGGTTCAACTTATCTCTCCAACTGGTCCATCTTCTCCGTAGCATTCCAGCTGGTCCTTATACACCTAAGTGCTCCAGCTGGTTCAGACTTTCTATTAGCGATTATCACTGCTGGTCTAACTTGGCCTCCACCTAATTACGAACAACTGACTCAACTTTTAACGTCTCCATTGCTAATGCAGCTGCCGTCTAAGTGATAAACCAAACCAGCTGTGAACTTTACTGATAAGCACTGGTCTTGACATCTTAACTAACATCTGAAATGTTCTCGATGGCTCTCCGGCTGCTGTCAGGTAACTCATGTTTTCCTGCACGGTAATTAGAAACATTAGAAACATAGTAACAGGTTTTGCGTAATTCAAAACTCAGATCTGGATCAGTTATCCAGATCCATCACAACACACGGCAGCAGATGTAAAACATAGCTCAACCTGCTGTTTCCCAACTCATGAGATGTGGGAGCCACCGACTCCGCCCATAGTGGCTAGCAGATCCCAGTAGGGAGAAGAGGTATACGGGAGTTACCCGCTCGTCCTCAAAACAGGAATCCTGGTACGCACAGATTAATACAACAAGGGACAAAAGGCACGACTACAACAGATCTGAGCTCAAAATGATAATGCGTGTATGCAACAGATGAAATGTCCAACACAGAATATATACAACAATGCAAGGCATACACAGCAGCAAGCATAATCACCCATGCTCAATCCAAAGCTGTAAAACAAGCTCACATCCGTACCTCAAGTCTTCTGTGCTACAATTACTACAACGGGGTCCCGAGCAACACAGATCTCACACCTGCTAAAACAAAAACAAATACTAGCTCAGGAACAGTAACACAGGAACCACGAATTGGGAGCTACAAGTCTGTCCTACCCTTCTAACACAACAGAAGGCTCTAAAAAAAGAACAATGTAGGATCTTGACACTTACCCATCGAGCTACCTGAACAGAAAACGAAATCTGACGCTTATGCTAAAAGACTTCAAAATGGAGATGTCTTCCCACACCTCTCCAGCTTTACGCAAGCTTCCAAAAGTAGTATCAAACGAAGCGTCTCAGAAAGAGGAGTACAGAGCTACCACTCTTACTTCTATCGAAGCTATATACCGTCGGCAATCGGAAAAGATAGGGTTCGGTGAACAGTAGCTAGTGTATCACGACCGAGTTTTCTCCCGGTAAATATTCTAAGTGTCGTGGCTGAGTAATAAGGAACGAAGGCAAAGTTATCTATATAATGGTAAGATCTTCTCAAATCTGAAGAACCAACCTACCGACAACTTAAGTCTCAAAACTGGTTTCCCACTCAGATCTGAATCTCACATCATATCTGGCTCTACGCCATAACAGATCTCGACTTAATCAAACGGCATCGCACAGAGACTGCTGTCGCATCTGGACACGTCACCCGCTACTCAAATCTGAAACTTGCTCGCCAAAAAAACCGCTGTCGTTCCAACTAATCCAAACGACGTAGTTTAGATTTTCTCTACAAAACACGCTAGCTCACCTCTGGACGCATGTGATACCAGATATATATAATGGTAACATCTGATCAGTTCCCACGAGAATACTCAAACTCTCCAGATCTGTTCCAAGGACTTAAACGAACCTGTTAACTAACCCAAGCGTACCAGATCAAGCCAGATCTGGTCTATGCTAAACCCGATTAATTAACTCAATTAATCTTGTAAGCTTTCGGGTCTCACATCTCTCCCCCACTAAAACCGGATTTCGTCCTCGAAATAAAGAGTTCAAGATAACTGGGAAAACGAACATAAGCAAACATCTACCAGGAAATAACGAAGAACAACCAACTACTGGAATCTGATACAGCGCTTACTCAAACAGATGCGGACATTCACGCAGCATTTTCTCTTCCAGTTCCCACGTAGCTTCCTCTCTACCATGCTTGCTCCACTGGACCATCACCAAAGGAATGGTCTTATTCCTTAGCTGTTTCTCTTTTCTATCCAAAATCTGCAAGGGATATTCTACATAACTCAAAGTCCGATCTAGATCTACCTCGTCAGTTCTTAACACATGTGACGGATCTGGCTCATACTTCCTCAGCATCGACACATGAAAAACATCATGCAAGGAAGACAAATCTTGCGGCAACAACAACGGTAAGCCAAAGGAACAATTCTCTCAGCAATCTCATATGGTCCAACATAACAAGGATATAACTTTCCCTTGAGACCAAATCTCATCACGCTGCGAAACGGAGAGACTTTCAGGAAAACTAGATCACCAACCTAAAACACTAAAGGCCTACGTCTCTTATTCGCATAACTGGCTTGGCGATCCAGTGCATCTTTCATTCGCTGGGAGAATCAGATCTACTTGATCTCTCATCTTCTGCACAAATTCTGGAGAAGATAGCTTCTTCCCCACCACTTCTTCCCAACATATAGGAGATCTGCACCTCCTGCCCTTTGGAATTTCAGGTTGGAGATCTGGTTTTCTTGAAAGTTTCTCCTTCAGAAGTGTGATAAGATTTGGTCTCAAGGGAAAGTTAGCTCCTCATTATGTTGGACCTTATGATATTTGGAGAGGACTGGTCCTTTGGCTTATCGCTTGTTACTGCCACCAGATCTGTCATCATTGCATGATGTGTTTCATGTGTCTATGTTGAGGAAGTATGAACCAGATCCTTCTCATGTTTTGCGAACTGATGAGGTGGAGTTCGATTGGACTTTGAGCTACGTTGAGTATCCCTTGCAGATTCTGGATAGGAAGGAGAAACAACTAAGGAACAATACCATTCCCTTGGTGATGGTCCAATGGAGCAAGTATGATAGAGAAGAAGCTACGTGGGAGTTACAGGAGAAAATGCAACGTGAGTGGCCTCATCTGTTTGAGTAGATCTTGCATTAACTCCAGTAGTTAGTTTGCTTGTTGTTATTTTTCCCAGTTATCTTGAACTCTTGGTTAGTAGCCTCTTGTTGCGTGTTATAATGTTGCTGGGTGTGTTGTGTGTAGCGTGATTTCTCCGTTGTTGAGGTTTTTGTTCAGTTCTGGAGTTGTTCTTTGATTTCGAGGACGAAATCTTATTTTCAGTGGGGGAGAAATGTGAGACCTGAAAGATTTGTGGATTAATTAAGTTAATTAGTCGGGTTTAGTACAAACCAGATTTGGTGGGAGCAGATCTAGGACAGGCCATATTTGAGCCGGTATGCTTGGTGAGTGTATCGGGTCTCTATATTTGTGTGTGGGAACAGCTCTAGACAGTTGTAGAGTTCTGAGTAGTAGTAGTCAGATTTGGGGAGTTGAGAAGTGCTGGTTGGTGACTTTGTCTTCGGCATTGGTTGATTGTATGTTGGACTGGTGGTCAAATCTGGTTATCGAAAGCCATTCTGGGGATGTTGGTTGAATATCATGCGTGGGTAGCGAAACGCCGTCGTTTGGAGGAAACCATATTTGAGATGCGTAAATTGTTAGCGCTGTGTGAATCGGCCTGGTTCGATGATTTGGTGTGGACCTGTTTCGGGTTGTATAGATCGGAAGGCAGTGTGATGTTGTTTTGGGTACCAGTGAACGCTGGTCAGTGCTGGTGTCAGATCTGGTCATTCGGATCTGAGTGTTTTGGTTAGGAGCGATGCGACGCCGTTTAGAGTGACACGTGTATGAATTAGTTGGATTGGGGTGCGACATCGTTGGGTAGTAGCACGTTGGTTTAGCGTATGGTCCAGATCTGGAGTGGTACTCAGATCTGAGTGGGTATCAGCTTTGAGCCAGTGTTGTCGGTTGTTACTGTTCATCAGATTTGGGAAACTTAAGTTGCATGTATAGAGAACTTTTACTGTAGTCTCGCAATTATTTCCCGACACTTAGAATATATATCTTCTCCCAACATCGAACCCTATTTTGTCGCGATACCCTTGTTACTGTTCACGGAACCTTATCTTCTCCGATTGCCGGCGGTATAAGACTCCGATTGGAGCAAGAGTGGTAGCACTGGACTCCTCTTGCCAATGTGTTTCTTCTTACACCATTTTAGAAGGCTTGGGTTAAGATGGAAGAAGATCGCAAAAAGAGCTACCTTGTGTAGTCTGTTAGCATTTCGGCCGCTTGGTTGTTCTGTTCAGGTAACGCTTTGGGTAAGTGTTAGATTCTACCTTGCGCTTCGTTTAGAGCTATCTGTTGTGCTCGAAGGGTAGGATAGAACTGGTTGAGATCGTAGCTCCCAGTTAGAGTTTCTGTACTTTACGTCCCTGAGCTGGTTGTTGTTTTTTGTCTTATCAGGTTTTAGAATGAGTGCTCGGGACCTAGATTGTGGTAATTGTAGCTCAGAAGTGAAGGTACGGATGTGAGCTTATAATTACAGATTTGAGATGGACTTGTGTATAAATGAGCATGTGTTGTTATGTTGAGAAGTGTGTATGTTTTTGTTCCTGTGCTGTTTCTTGCATCTGTTTGTATATGTTATCGTGCAAGCTGTTATTATCCATACACGCATGTCATGATGTTCTGCTGAGCCTTTGATAACAGCCTGCTGTGAGAACCTCGGATCTGTTGTTGTCTGCTTTGAGCTAATCCTTGGTGACAGGATGTTTGTGATTGAGCACTTGGATAACTCCCAATTCTCTCACATGCGATATGACCTTTCAGTTCTAGCTGGTGCTCATATTTCATGTGATTTGAGCGCAAGGACAGTTCCCATTTCTCTCGCATAAGTTGCGGCCATCTCTGATCTGTCGATGTTTGGTACCATGTGTGATCGAGCGCGTGGATAGTTCACATTCTCTCACACATACGGTGACCATTCCTGTTCTATTGACCAGCGGTTTACAGTTCTCTTGGATCCTTTGAGCTATCTGTTCTCATGCATCGCATATCATTTATATCTTGCTCTATCTGCATGTTGTTTTACGTTGCTCTCCGTACTTGGTTTGACCCCTGTCCCTCTGGGTCTGGATTGGTTTGTTTGCCTGTGTGTTGTTCAGGTTATCCAGGTTTCTCAGCTGGTAGTGGAGATGGCCCCAACTGGTGGTGCCCCGGGAGGTGGATAGAGTGTCCCAGTTATGTATATTATTATATTAGGCAGTAGAGCAGTCACCAGGGAATATCCTATGAGGATGTGATGTTCTATTGCTGATTTGGGATGTACCCTGTTAGGGGGTCATACGATGCTTGTATTTGTTATTGTAGCTGTTGTCGTTGGTTTTCGATTGTTGTAAAACCAATATTTTGAATATCGTTGTATTTTAAAGTATGTTTTCTAGGTCAGGACAAAGCGAAAAATTGCAGCCACTTTTTAAATCCTTCCGCGATTGTATTTTGCGTGGTTAATCTCTGTGTTGTGCACCGGGCCTGAAAACAACAATACGTTCACATGCTTAGCTCAAGGCTGTAGATACAAGATCAGAGTCGTACCTTACGCAGATCTTGGAAAACTACTTCAGCACAAGCTTACGGCTGTCAGCAGAACACACCTCATGCTCCGCTTGGCCAACTGCTCAAGGCCAACAGCACTAGCAACCACCAGGCAGTTCAAATATGCCAAGATACCTAAAGAATCAGATATGCTAAAGCGGATACAGCTCATGGGCGAAGGCCTCATAGCCCAAAACCATTACGGATACAAGCAGGGCACTACCTAGCTCAAAGGTAAGTGCTAAGAACATGAACTAACGCTAGGAGAAACACGGATACCTGAACTAGAGCTCAACACGGCCGAAAATCGTGGCACGCAGCTCAGACACTCTTCTACGTTCTCCTCCGTCCGACCTTCCCCCGTCTCCAAAGTGGTACCCAAACGTCGGCCTTAAAGAGGGGTTTCCAACCGCTGTACCCTCGCTCCCAATGGACCGGTCAAACTCCGACGATCTGTAAATTCCATGTCGGGTGAACAATAGCTAGGGTTTGGGGAATATCTCTCAGGAGCTTATAGGAGAAGATAAGGAATGAGTGGTCTAAAAATGACGAAGTGATGGTCAAAGAGAGCATTTATACTCAACAGATCACGGCTATAGTGACTTCAGCACAACTTTCCAGCGTATTTCTCAGTACGCACAAAATAGATCAGCTCTCGGACACAACAGCTCACGCTCTACAGACCATGTCTGTCAGGCCGGGTGTTCTAAAAACAGCTAAAACATGGAAAAACACGGAAGATCAAAAAATGGGTAAAATTTTTCTTTTTCTTCTCTTTTTGGCCTAACTTTAAAATATAATATTCAACATAAGTTTATACTCAAAAGAAGGCTTTGATTCAAAAGCCGCAGCAACAACAATTATTATAACAAAGATTATACATGCAACTCAATCAAGTCAAAATACAAACAACTACACAGGGCATCCCCTGGCAAAGACTCGATATAGTATATATATATATATATAACTGGGAACCCACACCTGGGACTGCAACAGCTGCCTCATTCACGGAACAGCTGAACTACCTGAAAAAGGCCTGCAATGGCCAACACACGGCCAGAGCATCCCCAAGGGAAAACAAACGAGGTTAAACCTCAGTACAAAGATTAATCAAAAACAGATAACATTAAGCAACAACAAAATGCGTGCAATGCATGAATAAAGGTACAATGCATTATCGGGGCTCAAGGAATGATTTAGTAGCTGGAGATACAACGCTCACAGGAACACTCAACAACTGGAGGTAAATGGCTCGTAGGAACAGTTCAACAGCGGGGAATACAAAGCTCGTAGAACAACTCCACGACTGGAGGTACAAACAATAGAGGCCATAGAGCATGTGAGAGCGTGATAGCTATCCACTCGCATCAACACGCGGTACCAGAAGTAAGAACAGCTCAACCTGCTGATGGCCAAAGCTCATGAGAGCGTGGTAGCTATCCACTCGTCTCATAGCGGCAAACCCTCCAACAGCAGGGAGAAGAGGAGCACGGTAGCTAGCCGCTCGTCCTCAAACAGACCCACCAACAAGCTTACTGGTACTTACAGATCAACAATACAGGGCCCACAGAAGATAACAAGGAAAACTCACAACACGACACGGGTAGCCCAAATATTACAAAGGAGCTCACTAACAAGGTACGACCAACAACAGATCACAAAGAAGCTCAACAGCAGCAACGGCTGGCAAAAGATCACAAAGGGCATAAGCTCAACTCACAGAATAGCTCACAGATCACAAGGGAGGAGCTCGATATGCTACATAGACGAATTACAGGCTTAACATGATGTGTATGCTTACAAAACAACAAATCTCATGAAACAACATACTATAAAATATAAGGAACGTAGCACAGTGATTAGGAAACAGCAGACGGTACGCAAAACAGCTCAGACAGCCCTCATGCATCACACGTTACGGCAGTTCACATAAAACAACATTCGTTACAGCATGCAGTACACGACCAGTTCAGACTACAGCACACGGAATACGAACAGCTCAACCGTACATCACGCAACACAGATGCTAGCAGTAGCAGTAAATCATAGGCATACACCAGCTCAACATAAAAACACACAATAAAGTACGTACAAGCTTATCTCAAGGCTGTAACCATACACTCAATTCGTACCTGTTCGAGTCTTACCCAATGGCTCAAAAGGCTCATGGCAGTACAGAGCTCACGCCAGCTCAGCACAGACAATCACTCTAGCTTCCCCACTGCTGCGCCATGACAAATCGGAGTGCTAACCAGATCGGGGAGACCAACATCGGGCCTTAAAGCACTCGGTAATTGCTCGTAATTACCAGCTCCGAAGAGTCACGCGACTAGGAGATACAACGAACAATACACCCTCCCCGACTTCGTGCTTTCTCCTCCAACCACCTCCAGCGGCGATATTGGTAAGAAAATGACGGGTTTGGAAATGGGTTTCCGACGGTATCACTCTTGACCATAGCTGGTCGGCCGCACTCCGACAATCGGCAATTAAAGGCATGGGTGAACAGTAACAATCAAGGGTTTCTGGGAAGGGAGCTTCCCGAACACGCAGAAGGATTTAGGATATTTTGGTCTAAAAAAATGACTAAGTAACGATTCAAAGTCCTATATATATACTATGGAGCTCCAGATCTAGTCTACAGTACCTTCCATCAGCTCAGACCTCAACTGCTCCAGCTTAGGCACTTTCACACACCAGATCACGTGTCCTTACAGACCACGCACACAGCTCAGGTTGCACTCCTACCAGCTCGCACAGTACCCAGCTCAGCTCGGAGCTAAAGGACCAGATCTCTCATCCAGTGCAGCTCACTCTCCCAATAGCTTACACCCTCACAACTCCTGTAAGACTACACACTCCGACCAGCTTAGACACACAGCTGAGGAGCTTCCACTAACAGCTTGTGCACACCAATAGATCACGGATACAGTGTCCCGCAGACCAGCTCTGGCCTCCACGCTGTACTCAGCCTAAAGTACATCTTATCATGCAAATTTTACTATTTCTCTCATCCAATAGCTCGCGTCCCAATAGTTCATGCTCCTAGAAAATAATAGATTACAGCCCAGACAAGTTTACGCACTGGTCAGCTCACTCAAAGGCAACAGCTCTCGTGGAACCTGTTCTCCACTATCAGCTTCTTCCTAAGTTGTTCTATCCCAGCAGCACAACGCAATGGTCCTAATATGGCTACTCAGATCTGAACGTTGTGAACCCAAAACTGAATTCAGCTCTGACTGTGCTACTCTACGACTAACAGCTCAGAGCTGCTACACTGCCAGCTCGCACCAACGTCGTTGCCTAAACTCCACGTCACCCAACTTGGAGGAACTCAAATCAGCTCGCATCCTCTCTGTCAGCTCGGGATCTTTTATTCAGCTGTCATCACCCAAAACTGTTGCCCAGCCCTAAAGAAACGGCGTATACCTGGAACAGCTCACGCCTGCTGCTCCCGGTTGCACAATACTTCAACGCTGTCGACAGCTCGCAGACACCACAAGGTCCTTATCTGGTAGCTTGCGCCTAATATGGTCCATATCCAACAGCTCGTGCTTCAATACATCGAATCAGCTCATGAGACCGTGCCAGATTACCTCTGATATGCTACAGCATGCCTCCAAAAATGGTTTACTTGTAAGCTGTTCACCCCAAACAGCTCACAACAGGAATTCTTGGAACTTCCAGCTATCCAGCTCAGGTTTTCCTTGCAGACCAGCTTGCTCTCAAGCAGCAAAACTCCCAAAGCTGGTCACTCCTGTGCTATTATCTATCAACAGCTTACTGCAGGAGGACCTGTTCCCTGCTCATTCGCAGCATACCAGCTTGAAGCTACTCCAAAGAATAATTCGATGCACACCAGCTCGTAGTTCTCTCTACATCGACCAGCTCACTCTTGACCAAGTAATCTAGCTCATATTCTAGCTCGTACCCGATCTGGTCGATGTTAGAACGTGATTAATTATCCTAAATAATCGTTAATCATTCAGGTCTCACAACGTCCCAGCAGCTTAAGGCTACAGTGTATTCCATCAGCTCGGACCCCAACACTGTTCCATCTTAGGCACGAAGACACAACTCAGCTTACGCACCAACAGATCACAGCCTCAACTGATTAGGCTACCAGGAAGTTCACTCCTACAGATCAGCTCTCGCATAATTATCAGCTTTCGCTATCCATCTTGTGCACTCAGACCAGCTCAGAGTATTCAGCTCAGCTCATGGAGTGATCTTTACTATATTCTTCTCCAAGTTGTACATCCCAATTGGCGTACAACTAGGCTGATGACTTCTAACAGCTCAGGTGTTGGGGAACAACGATGGAGGATCGGATCCCGCCTCCCGGGGCGCAGCAGAAAAAAAAACTTGCCCGGGAGACGATCAATACAATTCAAAAACAAACACATTCATAGGGTGTTTGCGTTGATTACCTTGATGGAAACTCGTGCCTGGCTCCAACCGGAATTACAAGAACGTCGGCTCTTCACGGTAGGCGGCGGTAGATCCGTCAATCAGGTCCACGATCGGAAACGATCTCCCTCCGATCAGCCTGCACTAGAAGACTGATGGATTTTATCACCAACGGATTCTCCACGTCAAGTTGGCCGGAACAAATTCCGGCGAAGCAAGGCGGCGGCGGCTGCTTTTAGAGAGGAGGGGGAGGCAGCCTTTTAGAGCTAGGGTTAGGGTTTGTAGTGTAATCAAGTTATGATTCTCATGTTTTGTTAGAAGCCTTTAAGTCTAATTAAATAGACTTGTGATAGACTTGGACCGGACCAACGGGCCTGGGTCCAACGGATGAACATTCGGTTCATCTCTATCACCGTGACTTCATCGTAACTCCGATCGTCGATCAGATCGAACCGATCGACTCAGTTTCTAAAACTGAATACTATGATATGAAAAACCATTTTTCTGAACCCCAGTGCAAAATGACCGTTTTGCCCCTCAACAGCGGGAAATCACGATTTGAGCCCTGTTGACTTTTAGGAAGTCGCACTCCCCAAAATCCTCCTCAAGTGCTCAACACATTGAGCTCAGTATCCATGCGGGAATCTCGAATCCAGTACTTGTGTGACCCTCAATCGTCCAGGGATACAGCTAGCCGAGGGCCCACAACCATTGTGGCTCCGTAATCACAATTCCGGATTTGCCCATCGGATCATGGTAAGAGCGTCTAGCAACATCGCCCCATGATCCCCTAGGTATCACTGATAGTGCCTGCAAGAACCACTCGGTCGTTGTTAGTGTACAGTACGGTCCTTTCAATCCATATATCCCGATCAGATCAACGACCATTGGTAAATCGAGAGTCGCTAAAGATCCGATAACTATGCATACATCTTGGAGATCGAATAGTGACATCACGAGTGTAACTAGGTAAACACATTTACCTAAAACACTTCTAGTACTCTGGCCAGAGATTTATACACTATTATCCCCTCAGATAGCATAGGATATCCACGCATGTCTGCGAGCGGTGAATCCTCGACAACGATGCATCGAATCCTACATGCATCGGGGTCTCACCCAATCCCGCCGCCTAATGACCCCAAGTGAGTCGGCAAACGAGTCAAAGTGAGACCCCTTCCATGTAGAGTCTCAATGACGTTTCGAGTCATGAGGACTAATCAGTACAACCAAGACATCGGACTTATCCACTCGACAAATGGTAACCACTTGGAAAGTCCGAACGAGGGTAGTTCGATAGATCACCAGGTCACTATCTTTCTACATGCTCAGAACATCACAATCTTCCCTACCAATGAAACATGGTAATTCGCATCGCAGATACTAGTCTCAATCTCGGGTGGCCTTATCCTCATTTTGACGGCCCAATCGACTAGGAACTAATTCAGAATACACAGTGACTATTTGATGTGTTTCATGATATCCGTCATACCCACTATCACATCTAACATACACTATAGTGCATTCTAGGTCTTTACTCAACGCAGTTGTTAATCATCATACAACACAATGAAAGTAAAGAATGCCATATAAATAAATGCGAATATCATATATATAAAGATTGTCAAATACAAGAGTCTATAGACCCACACGCCACAAGTTGGCTAGTTGGGCATCTACTCTAACAATCTCCCACTTGCCCTAAAGCCAACTACTCATCAGACGCAGTCCCATTGTTTCGCGATGTTTTTCAAACAACGGTCCAGGCAAGGGCTTCGTAAGTGGATCAGCAACGTTGTCCGCAGAGGCCATTCTCTCAACTGCTGTGTCACCTCTAGCCACAATATCCCGGATTATGTGGTATTTCATCAGTATATGTTTGGATCTTTGGTGAGACCTAGGCTCCTTTGCTTGCGCAACGGCACCCGTGTTGTCGCAGTACACCGGGATTGGACCAACTCCATTAGGAATGATGCCCAACTCTTGGACGAAATTCCTTATCCAAACCGCCTCCTTAGCAGCAGCTGATGCTGCGATGTACTCAGCCTCAGTGGTTGAATCCGCGATGGTGTATTTCTTGGAACTCTTCCAAGAGAAAGCACCACCATTGAGCATGAATACAAATCCAGAGGTAGACTTCGAATCATCCACGTCACACTGGAAGCTAGAATCAGTGTAGCCTTCCAGTTTCAGTTCACCACCCCCATATAGCATGAACATATTATTAGTCCTTCGCAAGTACTTAAGAATATCCTTCACAGCCTTCCAATGTAATTGGCCGTGGTTGGCCTGGTAGCGGCTCGTGACACTCAGAGCATATGAGACATCCGGTCTAGTGGAGATCATGCCATACATAACTACCTATTGCCGAGCCATATGGCACACGTGTCATACTCTCTATCTCCTCATCAGTCTTTGGACACATAGACTTAGATAGAGTGACCCCGTGGCACATAGGTAGGTGTCCTCTCTTGGACTCTTCCATAGAGAACCGCTAAAGTATGTTATCGATATAGGTGGCTTGGGTGAGTCCGAGCATCCGTTTCGATCTATCCCGATAGATATGTATTCCAAGAATATAGGATGCTTCACCCATGTCCTTCATCGAAAATATACTAGACAACCATACTTTAATTGATTACAGCATTCCTACATCATTCCCAATGAGTAGAATGTCATCAACATAAAGTACGAAGAATGTCACAGCGCTTTTAACTACCTTCTTATACACACATGGCTCCTCAGAATTCTTGATGAAACCAAATTCCTTAATTGTTTCATCGAATCTCAGGTTCCAACTCCTCGATGCTTGTTTGAGACCGTAGATCGATCTCTGAAGCTTGCATACCTTATGCTCGCTTCCAACAGATCTGAAACCCTCAGGCTGCGTCATATAGATCTCTTCCTTAATGTTTCCATTAAGTAACGCAGTTTTCACATCCATTTGCCATATCTCATAGTCGTACCATGCGGCTATGGCTAACAAAATTAATCGACTTGAACATTGCGACTGGCGAGAAGGTTTCATCATAGTCAACACCTTGCCTTTGAGTGTAACCTTTCGCGACCAGTCGTGCCTTATAGGTCATTACCTTACCATCAG
>KV010411.1:0-11310 GCA_001598015.1 Dorcoceras hygrometricum | reverse complement strand
TGTTATAGTAGATGCCCAACTAGCCAACTTGTGGCGTGTGGGTTTTATAGACTCTTGTATATGACAATCTTTATATATGATATTCGCATTTCTTTATGGCATTCTTTATTTTCATTATGTTATATAATGTTAACAATTGTGTTGGATAAAGACCTAGAATGCACCATAGTGTATGTTAGATGTGATAGTGGATATGATGGCTATCATGAAACACATCTAATAGTCACTTTGCATTTTGAATACGTTCCCAGTCGATTGGGCCGTCAAAATGAGGATAAGGCTGCCCGAGCTTGAGACTAGCATCTGCGATGTGAAGTACCATATTTCATTGGTAGGGAACATTGTGATGTTCTGAGCATGCAGGTGGATAGTGACCTGGTGATCTATCGAACTACCCTCGTTCGGACTTTCCAAGTGGTTACCATTTGTCGAGTGGTTAAGTCCGAGGTCTTGGTTGTACTAATTAGTGCTCACTACTCGAAACGTCATTGAGACTCTACATGATAGGCGCCTCACTTTGACCCAATTGCCGACTCACTTGGGGTCATTAGGCGGCGGGATTGGGTGAGGTCCCGATGCATGTAGGAGTCGATGCTTCGTTGTCGAGGATTCACCGCTCGCTTTCATGCGTGGATATCCTATGCTATCTGAGGGGATAATAGTGTATAATTCTCTGGCCAGAGTACTGGATGTGTTTTAGATAAATGGGTTTACCTAGTTACACTCGCGATGTCACTATTCGATCTCCAAGATTTATGCATAGCTATCGGATCTCTAGCGACTCTCGATTTACCAATGGTCGTTGATCTGATCGGGATATATGTGTTGAAAGGACCATACTGTACGCTAACAACGACCAAATGGTTCTTGCAGGCACTATCAGTGATACCTAGGGGATCATAGCGCGATGTTGCTAGGCGCTTTACCATGATCCGTTGGGCAAGTCCGAAATTGTGATTTCGGAGCCACAATGGTTGTGGGCCCACGGCTAGCTGTATCCCTGAACCATTGAGGATCACACAAGTACTGGATTCATGATTCCCGCACGGAAACTGAGCTCAATGCGTTGAGCAAAGTGCGACTTCCTAAAAGTCAACAGGGGTCAAATTGCGATTTCCCAAAGTTGAGGGGCATAACTGTCATTTGGGTCTAGGTGGTCTGAAAAATTGTTTTCGCATCATAATAGTCAGTTTTGGAAACTGAGTCTATCGGTCCGATCTTATCGTCGATCGGAGTTATGATGAAGCCACGGTGATGTGGTTGAATCGAATATTCATATATTGGACTGGGCCCGCCCCATGTCCATTGGGCTGGTTCAAGCCCATCACTTATTTAATTAGACCTAGGGCTACCATGAGATACACACAAGATACAACCTAGCTCTCATAGCCGCCCACCCTCTCCCACACGCCTCACGCCGCCACCGACCGCCCATCGCCGCCGGCCGCCGCCGCCGTCGCCCGGTTTTTCACGTGAACGGACTTGTTTCGATCACCGCGACGAGGAGAATCTGTTCGTGCTAAAAATCCGTCAGATTTTCTAGTGCAGATTGATGGAGGAAGATTGTTTCCGGTCGTGGACCTGATTGACGATCTACCACCGCCTACCGTTTGAAGTGCCGGTAAGGTAGCAATTCGATAAACGGCCTATGAATGTTTATTGATCTTGAGAATGTATTGAACGTTTCTCGGGCCAACTTTTGATTTCCGTTGCGCCCCCGGGAAACGGGATCCGGATCCGCCATTGTATGCCAACATTTGTGACATACACTTACTCTGTCAAGATGCCATTAAGAAAGACACTCTTTACATCCATTTGAAAGACCTTGAAGTCTTTGTATGCAGAATACGCTAGAAACATGCGGATGGCTTCTAATCTGGCTACTGGAGCGAAGGTCTCATCAAAATCTATTCCTTCTAGTTGTCTAAAACCTTGAGCTACTAGTCTAGACTTGTTTCTTATAACTACACCATCCTCATTGAGCTTGTTCCTAAAGACCCGTTCCTATCACTAAATGATTTGTAGGTCGAGGAACTAATTGCCATACATTATTTCTCTTAAATTGGCTAAGTTCGTGTTGCATAGAATCAATCCAGCTTGGGTGTGCTAGGCTTCTTCTATCAGCTTTGGTTCTTTGTGAGAAATGAATGCTGAATTAAAGTACTCATTCATTATCTAGCCTCGTGTGCGAACGGGAGAATTACATTACCTATGATCTGCTCCGGTGGATGATTTATATTCCACCGAATATCAGATCCTATTGGATTTGCTCCTTGTTCAGCTTGGATTTCTGGCTGAATTGCTTCATCCGATACCAATTGATGTGAACGTGGTTCCAGATTGGAATCAGATACCAATTGATAAGATCTGTTAATAGCTTCTGTATCTGAATCTGGTCTTGATACCAATTGATGGATTGCAGATTCTTCTTTCACATATTTTTGTGCATTAGTTGTTCCATCACCCGTAGCTGGCACACTAGTTGAGAACTGTTCCTGCACTTGGTCAACATTAGTCAAATCAATGACTTCAATGTTACCTGTCAGATCTTCTTGCGCATTATCGTGTGGTGTGTCCAGTGCTGGTTGTATCAGCTGATATTGAACCTGTGGCACATCAGATAGGATCAATATGGATCAAAAACAGCCTTAAGAGTTCAGAAGGGGGGGTTGAATGAGCTCTTAGTATTTTAAATTTTCGAAACCTTTTAAAAGCAATTTTACAAGTGCCTTGCTTAACTCAGATCTGAGTTACCAGATCTGAGGTATCTCAGTTCGAAATCTGATTTTTCGACTAACAATAAATGTGTGGAAAGAAGTCGATCAACCAGTGAACAACATAAATGTAAATGCGATACTGTAAAGTAAAAGTTCAAGGTTCAGAGTTTGTTTATGGAAGTTCGGATATCAAATCCTATGTCTCCCCTTCTTCTTTTTCAGGAAGGTTCCACTAGAATAATTTGATGCACACAACTTCTGTCTACACCCAGTCACCGAGCCTTGCTCAACTGCTAGAAACTTCAACTACAAGCAGATACGACTGTTGAATACAATCAATATGATTTTCAAGACTGCTTCACACAGCAAGTCTTTTACAGACTCAAAGATAAATATTACAATGAAATACGATGATATTGAGTACTGTAGATCTTCTGATTCTTTTATCAACAAGAACTGTTTACAAATGTAAACCAGATGATAACTCGAAGGTTAAACTATGAAGGATAAACTTGACTGTTCTTCGATTTGTAATACTGGACTTAGAATGTTTTTTCAATGAAAAGTTCCAGTGAGTATTTGAGAGCTTTTTGATGAAAAATAATGAACGTTGTAAATCACTGATAGCGAAGAGGAGCAGAAGACGCAGAAGACTTATTCATTTGAATTCTTCAGCCTTTTATACTCTTTGTCTTCAACGGTCATTAAATTAAATTATTTATGTATATATATTGTTTCTATGTAGGTACACTGGATGGCGGTTTCTCATCGCCCGCCCCTTTTGCTTGTCCTCCCTCTCTTCCTTTCTAGGCGGCTGCTTCATCAGCGTGACTTGGTCATCTCCCGGCTGGTGCTTCTGGATCACTCATCTTTGGCTCCTGGATCACCCATCCTTGGCCTCTGCTCACCCCTCACCTGGCGTCCGCTCCTATTGATGCTGCTCCCCATCCATGGGACTCTGATTGTTGCTAGTTTTTGGTGTATCGCCCATGCCTGCGCCTCACTTGGCGCCCACTCTCTTAGCCCTAGATCTTCGACTGCCGATAGCCATCTGGTTTGCTTTGCTCCGGACACTCCTCCTCCGCCTGTCGGCCATGGTTCTTTCGATATTCATGGTTTTTGCCCTTGCAGATTCTCCTCTGCTTCTATTTGTTAGCTTATTTTGTTAGCTTATTTTGTTAGGCTCGCGCCTACTTTTTGTTGCGCGCTGCTCTAGCTTTTGTTCTCTAGCCTTGTTTTTTTGGGAGGTCTTGGCCTAGTCCCCCTCCTTTGGCCATTTATGTATGCTTTTGATGTTAGTTGTATATACACAGGTAGGGGTCTGCCTAACCCCCCGCCATCGTATGGCGGTGTTTTTTTTTAAAAAAAAAACGGTCATTAAATGTAGCTAGTAGAGATAAGCTCTTTTGCATATCTTCATCGTATCATAGCATTTAATACTCCATTAATGTCATACAAAAAAGGCAACTGCGCTCGTCAGAGCTAAATTGACTTATATTCCAAAGCGGGTAATCATCGTATCAAGCATTCTACGCACTGTGCAATTTTACCCAAAATAGCTCAGATCTTGTCTCCTTAATTTCATCCTTTTGAACAATTTAAACTTTGACCGTTGATTCTCTCTAAATAATTCTTCGATAACTTCTGAAGAGAATCGAAGCTCACACTTGAGTATGCTTGAAATTTTGTCATATCTGAATGCTGAGAGAATCTGCAAGGGTACTGTACTCAAATCGAATTGTCCTCGAATCTGATATTCAATGAGCATTATGTAACCACTTCTGAAATACTGAGATCTGAAGTAACTAAGTTGATACTGTTCACAACTGAAATACTCGAAACTGAATTATACCATCTTAGTCAATATACCACAATTTGTTACTAAACCTTCTGAATCAAGTCTGAATAAACTTTGCTCTACAACAGATCTCTTACTGTAGCTTCTGAATCAAGTCTGAAAGACCTCAAGTCTGCACAACTGTCCCGATATCTGAATTAACTGACCCGAATACTCAACTGATACAAAAAAACAAATCTGATTCGAAAGCATCAATCCGATAACAGAAATCTGAATCTTTGAATACTTAACTCTGCTCAGTTCTGAATACTTCCCGAAAAGTCAACTTAGATGTCAACGCTTAACTCAGAACTCTTGAATCTTAGAAACTGAAACTTAATAGCATGACGTCACGAGATCTGAAGAGTTCCCTACTCTTGTTTTCTGCGAATACTTAAGATCATTTTCAGTCTTATTTTGTTATCACCAAAACTTTTAAATTTTATCTTAAAATTTCCCCCTTTTTGGTGATTACAAAACTTAGCAGCCTTTGACTTAAAAGAGACAAAAATAAATTGCTCCAAGTCTGATTATATATATTCAATAAGAAACACGGTACAAAAGATTTGTACAAAGACTGAGAAACCAAAAACTGTTTTAACTCTATTTTCTTCCAAACCAATATTCAGCATATCTCTTACGAGGACCACCACTGTTCTCATATATTCTTTTCGACCGCTTCACTCCTACATCCTCTACTTCTTCCACCATTACCACCAGAACCACTTCTATCCCTATCATTAGGCGGAGGCTGCGGACCACTTTCCCCCTTTTTGTCATTACCACCCCGATTAATGTAGGCAATAATTTCAGAGAGTTGGTCACTTACGTGAGCAATGCCCTCCTCTGACCTTTGTTGAAAATTAGTGAAGTCTGTTGATAGGATCAATATGGATCGAAAACAGGTTTAGGAGTTCAGAAGGGGGGGTTGAATGAACTCCTTAGTATTTTAAATTTTCGAAACCTTAAAACAAATTTTACAAGAGTTCAACTAAACTCAGATCTGTGTTACCAGATCTGAGGTATCTCAGTTTCAAATCTTATTTCTTGACTAATAGTAGTTTTGCGGAAATAATTCAATTAATCAGTGAACAGTGCAAATGTAAATAAATTCGATAAATAAAAGTAGAGAGTTCGGAGATTTGTTTCTGGAAGTTCGGATATCAAATCCTACGTCTCCCCTTATTCCTTTGCAGGAAGGTTCCACTAGAAGAATTTGATGCACACAGCTTCTGTCTACATCCAGTCACCGAGCCTAGCTCAAGATGAACTCCTAGCAACTTCAACTACAAGCAGATACGACTTCTTAATACAATCAATGTCATTTTCAAGAATGCTTCACACAGCATGTCTTTTACAGACTCAAAGATAAATATTACAATGAAATACGATGTTATTGAGTACTGCAAATCTTCTGATTCTTTTATCAACAAGAATTATTTACAAATGTAAACCAGAGATAACTCGAAGTATGAAGGTTGAACTTGAATGTTCTTCGAGTTGTAATACTGGACTTAGAATTTTTTTGCAATGAATTGTTCCTGTGAGTATTTGAGAGCTTTTTGAAACACTGATAGCGTAGAGGAGCAGAAGAGGCAGAGAGCTTCTTCATTTGAATTCTTCATCCTTTTATACTCTTTGTCGTCAACGGTCATTAAATGTAGCTAGTAGAGATAAGCTCTTTTGCATATCTTCATCGTATCATAGCATTTAATGCTCCATTAATGCCATAAAAAAGGTAAATTGCGCTCATCAAGGCTAAATTGACTAATATTCCAAAGCGAGTAATCATCGTATCAAGCGTTCTGCGCACTGAGCAATTTTACCCAAAATAGATCTGATCTTGTCTCCTTAATTCCAGCCTTTTATATGATGCAAACTTTGACCTTTGATTCTCTTTAAATAATTCTTTGATAACTTCTGAAGAGAATCGAAGCTCACACTTGAGTATGCTTGTAATTTTAGTCATATCTGAATGCTTAGAGAAACTGCAAAAGTACTGTACTCTGAATTGTCTTCGAATCTGAAATTCACTGAGCATTTTGTAACCACTTCTGAAATACTGAGATCTAAAGTAACTTGTGTAGAATCTGTTTATATTTGATACTCTCAAATCTGAATAGTACCACTTGAGTCAATATACCACAATCTGTTACTAAGGCCTCTGAATCAAGTCTGAATAAGCTTTGCTATAACAACAGATCTCTTACTGTAGCTTCTGAATCAAGTCTGAATAAGCTTTGCTCTAACAACAGATCTCTTACTGTAGATTCTGAATCAAGTCTGAAGGACCTCAACTCTGTACAACTGTCCGGATATCTGAATTAACTGAACCGAGTACTCAACTGATCCAAATAACCAAATCTGATTCGAAAACATCAACCCGGTAACAGAAATCTGAATCTCTGAATACTTAACTCTGCTCAGTTCTGAATACTTCCCGAAGAGTCAACTCAGATGTCAACACTTAACTCAGAACTCACGAAACTTAAAGACTGCAACTTAATAGCATGACGTCACGAGATCTGAAAGGTTCCCTACACTTGTCTTCTGCGAATATTTTGTTGGCGCAGCGGCGGATCCGGATCCCGCTCCCAAAGCGCAGCGGAAGAATTAAAAATTTAGGAGCCCGGGAACGGTCAATACACCTATATAATAATTCAAACATTCATAGGATGTTTAGAATATACCTGTCTGGCGAATAGGCGCCTGGCTCCGACTTTTCTCAAATGGAAATAGCACTTCTTTGGTTGCTCCTAATCAGGTCCACGACAGGTTTCCAATTCCTTCATTGGAATGCACTAGAATCCCAACGAATATTTCATGAGCAGAACCTCCTCGCCAGGACGATCAAACGAAGTGCGACGGCGACGGCGACGGCGGGAGGAGGGAGAGGAGGAGAGGGGGAGAATTTGCTGAATAGCTTTTGTTGTGTGTTTTTCTTTCTCCCTTCATGCCATATTTATAGGTTGAGGGAAAGAGTTTGATGTAAACAAAACTTTGAACATTCGTTTCAAGTAGAACTATGAACATTCGGTTCAAGTAGAACTGTGAACATTCGGTTCAACTCGAACTGTGAACTCCCTCGATTGTGGTCTCATCATAATTCGATCGATGATCAGATATCACCGATGTGCTCAGTTTACAAAACTAATCATTATGATGCAAAATAAAATTTTCGGACCACTAAATCTATATATGACAGATTTTACTCTCATTAGCTAAATATGGAAGTCCTACTCCATTAGCTACTTTTGGGAAGTCATACTCCCAACCTTCCTCCTATTATACTCAACACTTTGAGTACCATATCCTTGTCTGCACGAGAATTGGTAAACCAGTACAACGTGTGACCCTCAATGGTTCAGGGATAAATCTACCCGTGGGCTCACAACTCATTGTGAATCAGAAAACACATTTTTCTGATCTACCCCTCGGACCATGGTAAAGCGCCTAGCAACATCACCCCATGATCCCATAGGTATCACTGATAGTGCCTGCAAGAAACATTCGGTCATGGTTAGCGTATAGTACGGTTCTTTCAACTGATATATCCCGATCGAATCAACGACCATTGGTAAATCGAGAGTCGTTAGAGATTCGATAGCCATGCATACATCTTGGAGATCAGAATAGCGATATCGCGAGTGCTATCAGGTAAACTCATTTACACTGAAGCACAAGAGTACTCTCGCCAGAGAGTTTTTCACACTATTATCTCCTCAGATAGCATGGGATATCCTCGCACTAGGACGAGAGGTGAATCCTAGACAACAAAGCATCGACTCCACATGGTTCGTGACCTCACCCAATCTCAACACCTGATGACCCTCACGGAGTCGGTAAACGAGTCAAGGGTGAGGTGACTAATCATGTAGAATTTTCAAGGATGTTTCGAGTAGTAAGGACTAATCAATACAAGCAATACCTCAGACTCTCCACTCGACAAATGGTAACCACTTGGAGAATGAACGAGGGTAGCTCGATAGTTCGCCAGGCAAACCATCCATCTGCATGCTCAGAACATCACAATGTTCCCTACCAATGAAACGTGATACTTCACATCGCAGATGCTAGTCTCAAACTCGGGCGGCCTTATCCTCATTATGAAGGCCCAATCGACTTGGAACAACTTTAGAATACACAGTGACTAATAGATGTGTTTCATGATAGCCATCATATCTACTATCACATCTAACATACACTATGGTGCATTCTAGGTCTTTATCCAACACAATTGTTAACATTTTAAAATAATGATGATAAAGAATTCCATATATAAAATGCGATTTCATAAACAAAGATTTTTTTACACAAAGAGTCATCATCCCACACGCCACAAGTTGGCTAGTTGGGCACCTACTCTAACAATCTCCCACTTGCCCTAAAGCCAACTACTCATAATGCGTAGTCCCATGCTTCACGATGTTGTTCAAACAACGGGCGTGGCAAGGGCTTCGTAAGTAGATCAGCAATGTTGTCTGCAGAGGCGACTCTCTCAACTGCTATGTCACCTCTAGCCACAATATCCCGGATTATGTGTTATTTCCTCAGTATATGTTTGGATCTTTGGTGAGACCTAGGTTCCTTTGCTTGCGCAACAGCACCTGTGTTGTCACAGTACATCAGGACTGGACCAACTCCTTCAGGGATTACGCCCAACTCTTGGACGAAATTCCTTATCCAAACCGCCTCTTTAGCAGCATCTGATGCTACTATGTACTCAGCCTCAGTGGTTCAATCCGCGATGGTGTCTTGTTTTGAACTCTTTCAAGAGGCAGCACCACCATTGAGAATGAATACAAATCCAGAGGACGACTTTGAATCGTCCACATCGCATTGGAAACTAGAATCAGTATAGCCTTCCAATTTTAGTTCACCACCCCCATAGACCATTAACATATTCTTAGTCCTTCGTAAGTACTTAAGAATATCTTTCACGGCCTTCCAATGCATTTGGCCGTGATTTTCTTGGTAGCGGCTCGTGACAATCACAGCATATGCGACATCCGATATAGTTGAGATCATACCATACATAATACTATCTTTTACAGAGGCATATGGCACACGTGTCATACTCTCGATCTCCTCATCAGTCTTCGGACACATACACTTAGATAGAGTGACCCCGTGGCACATAGGCAGGTGTCCTCTCTTGGACTCTTCCATTGAGAACCGCTTAAGTATGGTATCGATGTAGGTCGCTTGGGTGAGTCCGAGCATCCTTTTTGATCTATCTCTATAGATCTGTATTCCTAGAATATAGGATGCTTCACCCATGTTCTATCATCGAGAATCTACTAGAAAACCATACTTTAGTTGACTGCAGCATTCCTACGTCATTCCCAATGAGTAGAATGTCATCAACATAAAGTACAAGGAATGTCACCGCATTTTTAACACCTTCTTATAAACACATGGCTCCTAGAGATTCTTGATGAAACCAATTCTTAATGTTTCATCAAATCTCAGGTCCAACTTCTCGATGCTTGTCCCGTGTTCTATCATCGAGAATCTACTAGTAAAACCATACTTTAGTTGACTGCAGCATTCCTACGTCATTCCCAATGAGTAGAATGTCATCAACATAAAGTACAAGGAATGTCACCGCAGTTTTTAACTACCTTCTTATAAACACATGGCTCCTAGAGATTCTTGATGAAACCAAATTCTTTAATTGTTTCATCAAATCTCAGGTCCAACTTCTCGATGCTTGTTTGAGACCGTAGATCGATCTCTGAAGTTTTTATACTTTATGCTCACTTCCCACAGATGTGAACCCTCAGGCTGCGTCATATTGATCTCTTCCTTAATATTTCCATTAAGGAACACATTTTTCACATCCATTTTTCATATCTCATAGTTGTACCATGCGGCTATGGCTAGTAGAATTCTACTTGACTTGAACATTGCAACTGGTGAAAAAGTTTCATCATAGTCAACGCCTTGTCTTTGTGTGTAATCTTTCACGACCAGTCGCGCCTTGTAGGTCAGTACCTTACCATCAGGGCCAAGTTTTCTCTTGTTTATCCATTTACACCCAATAGGAACTATTCCTTCGGGAGGATTCACAAGAGTCCAAACTTGGTTTGAATGATCTCAGATTGCATTGCTTCAAGCCACAAATTAGAATCAGCATCGGAAATTGCCTCCTTGAAGGTTCTTGGATCACATCCAACAGTTTGATCACTTTGATCATCTTCAAGGAGGAAACAATATCTAACAGGAGCCCTAGGAACCCTTTCAAATCTCCTAGGTGTGTCCATATCAAGGATTGGCTCTTGAGGTGCGGGAGAATCACTTGGTACTTCAGTTGGTTCTCGAACCTCTTCAAGTTCTACTATCTTGACATTTCTATCAAGTAGAAATTTCTTTTCCAGAAAGGTGGCATTTCTAGAAACAAACACTTTTGTTTCATTGGGATAGTGGAAGCAGTATCCAATAGAATTCTTTGGATATCCAATGAAGTAGCATAAGATGGATCTATTATCCAGCTTATCTCCCACTATCTGCTTCACGTAAGCAGGACATCCCAAATCCTCAAGTATGAGTACTTGGGCGGCTTGACCATCCATACTCATATGGAGTTTTATCCACTGCCTTGGTGTGGACATTGTTCAACAACATTACGACCGTTTCGAGCGCATAGCCCCAAAACGAAGCAGGAAGTTCAGTGAAACTCATCAGAGATCGAACCATGTCCATCAAGGTTCGATTACGACGCTTCGCTACACCGTTGAGCTGTGGTGTGGCAAG
>KV010406.1:0-11118 GCA_001598015.1 Dorcoceras hygrometricum | reverse complement strand
ATCTTAGAGAGCGGGCTTGTTATCTCTGTAGAAGAGGCAGCTGAAAGAATTCGCCAAGCAGATTTTCAGGAGTCTGACAGATTTCAAAGAGAAAGAGAGAGGGCTAGAAGAGAAAATAGAAGTAGTTCCTCTAGGAGGAGAAGAGGATGTTGATTTAAATTTCTCTTGTACAAAACTTATGTACAACTCTTCCTATGTAATGAAATTTGATTTTCAGCAGCTCATGTGCAATTTATTTTTGCTTATCTATTTATTGCGGCTGCTGGAGTTTTGTCATCACCAAAAAGGGGGAAATTGTTAGGATAAAATTTATGGTTTTTGTGATAACAAAATGGAATAAGTTATATCTGGTGTTGTCAATAGGAAAGGAAAACCAGTCGACAGGATTGCTATTCAGATGTGAGAAACAGTATATCAAGACGCAAGCCTTTATACTAAAAACGACGGCGTTTTGAAGTAAATCACCAGTCACAGTGAACAGTGGTTAGTATTCAGTCGCAGTGAACAGTGGCTTTTATCCAGTCGCAGTGAACAGTGAAGTATATAGCAAGTCGAGAGTTTTACAAACGATGTCGTATGGTTAAGTTAAAACGTCAGCGTTTTTACTAACCAGTCGCAAGATAGCATTGGTAATCCAGACGCAAAGATTCAAATAGTATCATGTGCAAACGACAACGTTTAAATTAGTTGTAGCGACGTCGCATTGAAACCAGACGCAAGCTACAGTGGTGCTATATCCAGACGAGAGCAACAGAGTTTTATTCAACCAGTCGTTGGATCTTATGTATAACCAGGCGCTGGAAAATCACACGTGGAAACCAGTCGACGCCTTCAAGCATTTTCCAGTCGCAACATTTGAAACCATGATGAAGGAAATTGGATCTGGTTGTCAAAGTTGTTTCAGGCGCAAGCTAAAATTGATTCAATTTGATCGTATACTCAATTGGAAAAGATCAATGGCCATAATAGAATCGTACAAATTGCCTGGAATTAAGGGAATAAGATTGGTACAATTTTTGTATGAATAGTACACATTGGCAGAGGCGTTACAACGGGATTGCTCATATATGGAAATAATTCTCGTATCCCTGACTTAACGCAATTTACCTTGTAGTGGAGCAGGATTGACGGCGTACTACTGTCAGAAATTCAAAAAGGATTTGTTGCCTTATCTGGATTCATCGACCGTTGAATGAAGTATATAAATAGCAGTCGCTTTGAATTGAAAGAAGACACCTCTTACTATTGCTATTACTGAAGCGCTGCCAAAATACTCTCAGAGCTTTACTCTTCGTTGATATCTTCAAAAGCTCAAAGACTCGAAGAACCTATCGTTTAATCTTCATTGAAATACCTTCGAGTCAATCTTCTGGTTATTCATTGTTGAAACCAGAAGATATTTATAGTCTTTAAATACGTGTTTTCATTGATATATTTGAGTGATTCTGTAACGAACTGTCTTGTAAAGAAGTTCGAAAAACTATCAAAGTGTTGTAAAAACCAGCAGCGAAGTCTGCGTGAAGTGTTGTAAAGTGCTAGGAGTTCTTGTAGCTGCGGGTTACGGGATCGAGTGTTTGTAGAAAGGCTACTCTCATCAAAGTCTTCTAGTGCTACCTTCCGAGGAGGAAGAAGGGAGACGTAGGATATTGTTATCCGAACTTCCAGAAACAAACTATTGACTCAATCTTTTACACACAGCATTTATTTACTGTTGCGCATTGTTCATTGTTCACAAACCAATCAGCCTTTTTCCGCACATATATTGTTGGCTGAGAAGTTTGCATAAAACTGAGATCCAAACATTTTAAAAGAGTTTTGAAATAGAAAAATCGAAGGAGTTCATTCAACCCCCCCTTCTGAACTCCTATTTGCTTAGTGATCCTATTTCTGGGACCATCAATACTCAACCGCATCAAACATTTCTTCCATATGCTCTAACCAGTCCTCAGCTATCAGACCACTCTCGGGACCAGTAAACGTCGAAGGATTCATCCCCGGGGCTCTAGACTCCCCATCTATCTGCCTAGCAATCCTACTCCTACCTCTCCTCGGCGGCATCAACCAAAACTCAGAGGTAAGAAAAAAGCAGGTATATCACAGAGGCAGATAATCACAATCACACATTCATAGAGTCAATCAAGATCAAAACTCAAACTCTGCGCCTAGACTCGAGTGTGATGGAAAAGAAATCGAGCTTATCCCAGTTTAATCTGATACCAAAAATGTCAGGCCAGGTGCTCTAATATATCAATTAATCACAATGATGTGGAAGCATTAAAAACATGGGCTAAAAATTTTCGAAATGGGCCTGATCCGAATCATTATTTCAAAATACATCATAATCAAAATAGGATTTAAAACTCAGAATCCAAACAATAACACAAGACAGGTAAAAAATTTCAAATATTGAAGCAACTTCAGATCCCCAAATAAAATAGGCACAGGACATCCCCTGGCTCAATATCAATACATATAACTGGGACTACAGTTCAAAAGGGGGATCGACCAGCTGAAGCTCCACTCTGTCCCTCCTGGTTACCTGAAGAACCTGTTAAGGCCAACACAGACCCAAGCAGACCAAAACAGGGAAACGAAACGAGGTCAAACCTCAGTACGAAGAGCACAAATAAATCAACAGTCATATCGACATGTAATATTTCAAACGTGCAATGCATGAGGGATACAAAGAATCATTGATAAGCAAAGCACAATGACTCAGTTGTGCAGATATCATCATCATCATGCGATCTTCAGGTGTGACGACTCAGCCGACCATCACAGGGCAGTGGTATTCAGGCACGACGACTCTGCCGGCCACCACAATATCAACGTTGGACCTTTCAGACATGATGACTCAGCCGGCCGATCACAACACGCAAAGAAATCCAGCTCACAAGGAATCAGTCTCAATATGTACGCGTGAATGCACAGCAGACTCATGCTTAATTCAATGCATATAACTCACACGCACCACAAAAGATTAGAGAAAATATTCAACATCGAATTCAACAGTTAATATCAGCACACAAATCACAAAAATTATACACGAAAGAAATATCCCAAATCTGATATCAAAGCCGCTAAATCTAGCTCAATTCATACCTCAAATCAGCTACTACCTCGACAGATTACGCAGGACGCAACTCCAACAGCCTGCTCAAATCTGCTACTCACCAGCTTCTACAAAAGTTCAACAGAAAAATGTCTACAAGCCCAAATTCAAAGCTGCTAAAGGACAGAAGAACCACTGGACAGCAATCGTGAATTTATCGAACTCTGCAACTACTTCGTGCTACTTCAACTCGTCGATTCAAGTCTCCAAACTGGTATAAATCGAAAGGCCTAGAGGAGACAAGCTCAGTGCCACCAATCTTGCTCCAAATGGCAACGTAAATCGACGGAAATAGGGTTCGAATTAATGGTAGTAATAGAGGGTTCTCGAGGAAGAAGATAAGAAAATATCGGGTTCGAAATACTCTAAGTGTTGATCGACACTTATATATAAATCCCCAAGTCAAAGCTACAGTGAAAGTCAACCACCGACAAACTCAGATCTGAGCGCTATTCAGATCTCAGTGCTACCCAGATCTGGCTCCGCTATCTCAGATCTTAATTCGCTACACTATACTAGCGCACCAACATCAAACGACGTCGCTCTACTAATCAAAATGACCTAGCATAGGGGTCCCGCTCAAAACAACAGATCTCACATAAAAGACCCGCTCGCGAACATCCAGATCTGGATAACTTTGAACTGCACCGGTCTACCCAAACTCACGAACCAGACTGGTCCATACAGTAACGTTGACCAACACTGGACTTCTCTTCGCCAACCAAATCTGTTTCCTCTCGCCACACCAGATCTGGCTAGCACTCGAAACAACACTGTATCACTATACTCTAAACGACATCGTTTCTATTCCTATCCAAGGCAATTGCTCGAACTTACGAGGGACATCTCAAATCTAATTCTCGCTAAAATAAACGCATGTGATATCAAATTAAATCGTTCCCGATAGCGACCGACACTGTGAGACCCGAAAGTTTATTTGGATTAATTGAGTTAATTAATTGGGTTTAGCATAGACCAGATTTTAGCGTGAACAAATATGGGTGACAAGATTTGAGCTGGTATGCTTGGTAAAGATACCGGGTCCGTATTAGTACTTAGAAAAGTTATGGGAAGTTGAAATTTTTGGTTACAGCGATCAGATTTGAGAGCTGATCAGATTCGAGGTTAGAATCTGGTATCACTAAGCAGATGCGTATACGCTAGTGTGTTTCTGTAGCAGGTAGCGAAACAATGCCGTTTGGATTAGTTGGAACGATAGCGTTCGGCTTTGCAGAGGAGACTCAGATGTGTGTAGAGTTGGTCTTCAGATACGATAGGATCTGAATGTTGAGATGCGACACACTTAGAATTTCAGATTCGAGTAGCGGGTGACGTGTCCAGATGCGAGAGTGGACTCTGTGCGACGCCGTTTAGATAAGTCAGGATCATTTTTGTCGTAAAGTCATATTTGATGTGAGATTCAGATCCGAGTGGGAAATCAGTTTTGAGACTGAAGTGTCGGTGGGTTTTGTTCATCATACTTGAGCAGATTCGAGTTATAAATAGAGGAATTCGCCTTCGTTCTTTATTATTCAGCTTCGACACTTAGAAATATTTCCCGATAGCAATTCTTGTCGCGATACCCTAGCTACTGTTCATCGAACCTCATCGTCTCCGAATGCCAGCGGTAGGCAGCTCCGATTGAAGTAAGAGTGGTAGCGCTGGACTCCTCTTGCTAAGACGCTTCGTTTGGTACAGCTTTTGTAGGCTTACGTTAAGCTTGGAGAGGTTTGCGAAGACATCTCCCTTCTGTAATCTGTTAGCATAAGCGTCGGATTTTCTCCTGCCGTTCAGGTAGCTCGTGGGTAAGTGTTAGTTTCTACCCGGTGATTAGTTTACGGCTTTCTGTTGAACAAGTAGGGTAGGTTGGAGCTGGTTGAGCTTGTAGCTCCCGGTTGTGAGTTCTGTGCTTTGCATCCCTGAGTTAGCGTTGTTGTTTGCTTAGAAGGTTTTCAGATCTGTGTTGCTCGGTAATTTGTTGTGTTAATTATATCTCATGACTGAGGTACGGATGTGAGCTTGTTTTACAGCATTGGATTGAGCATGGGTGATTATGATTGCTGATGTGTATGCTTCGGTGCTGTTATTTCTTTCTTCTGTTGTATGTTATCTGCAAGATGTCATTGCATACACGCATTATTCATGTTGCATTAAGATCTGTTGTTTAGCCGCGCCTTGTTATCTTGATCTGTGCATACCAGGATGCTTGTTTTTAGGACGAGCGGGTAACTCCCGTATATCTCATCTCCCTGCTGGGATCTGTTAGCCACTATGAGCGGAGTGCGTAGCTCTCACACCTCATGAGTTGGGCAATAGCAGGTTGAGCTGTGTTATGCATCTGGTGCCGTGTGTTGAGACGAGTGGGTAGCTTCCATATAATCACACACCCCGTGGACACTGTTGTACTGTTGTTCAGTTGATCTGTATTTGGTGAGCAGTTCCTTGAGATTCTTTAGCTCCCTGTGTTCGGTTGTAGCCTTGTTCTCACGCATAGCATTTGCATATTGTCTGTTGCTTTCCATTTGCTGTTTTATATTGCTCTCCGTACTGGGGTTTGACCCCATGTCCCTCTGGGGATGGTATTGTTTGCCTGTGTATGTGTTTTCAGGTTACCATGGTTACTCAGCTGGTCGTGGAGTTGACCCTGCGGGAGGTGCCCAATAAGGTGTTTAGAGTGTCCCAGTTAGCATATAGCATATATGTATAAGCACTGTTAGCCGGGGGGATGCCCTGTGCTTTATGTATTCAGTTATTTTCTGTAGTGCTTGTATCTATTGAATGCTGTACTGTTGTACTGAGTGATTTTTATTAATTGGGATATTTTGAGTATTGTATTATTTTAAATTATGTAATCTTTCAGTCAGGCCAAAGCAAAATTTTAGCCACTATTTCTATTGCTTCCGCTAGTGTTTTTGCGTGGTTAACTCTGTGTTGTGCACGAGGCCTGACATTTTTGGTATCAGAGCTTAAGCTGGGATAAGCTCGATTTCGTTTGATCACACTTGAGTCTAGGCACAGTGTTGCTTGTTGCATGTGCATGACTATGTGATTTGTTTGATTATGTGATATATTTGTTGCTGTGTGATCTTACACTCTTAGTGCCTTCGTAAATGCCGCCTAGACGTAGGGGTAGAGGTAGAGGGCAGTTTCAGGCAGAATCTGAGGGTCAGAACGAGGAAGTGCAGCGTAGTATTCCCCGTCGTGGACGTGATAGACAGGTTGATGTTGAGGTAGATGAGCTGGCAGTCCGTGTGGACGACATGGAACTGGTGATGGAGAGGTTTCTACGGATGAACCCTAAGACGTTTAACGGTGAGAGCCTAGTTCCAATGAAGAGTCCTGGTTGCAGCACATTACCGGGTTGTTTGACCATGTCAGGTATGATAATGTGCGTAGGTTGAGTTTGGCTACGTTTCAGTTGAGGGGAGGTGCCGAGCGTTGGTGGAGAGGCGCTTCGAGTACTCTAGAGGAGACAGGTGTAGGGATCACGTGGAATAGATTTTGTACTGACTTCCGTCAGGAGTACGTTCCGGAAACCTTTGTGAATGCCAGGGAGCATGAGTTTGATAACCTGGTGCATGGGACTATGTCCATGGGAGAGTATGCCCGGAGATTTTCTTCTCTTCTTGCGTATGTTCCGCATGTTTCTGCCCGAGAGAAGGAGAAAAGGAACAAGTTCTTGGAGGGGCTCAATGAAGAGTTGTATTCTTTGGTTTTAGCGGGTCATCGACGAGTTATGCAGATGCGGTGGACAAGGCTATGGATATTGAGGAGGGACTGCAGAACCGTAGGTCTCGTGTTAGGTCGCAAGTGGTGCAAGGTAACCATCCATGGTTCTGGGGGTGCAACATTCCCAGTCTGTGCAGTCAACCCAGCCGCCCCAGCATCAAATATCCCAATAGTCTGGACACCAGAGGTTTAGGCCTCGTGGTCGTCAACTCAAGAAGAAGTCAGGTTCTAGTTATTCTGGCTCGGGTAGTTCTAGAAGCGGTAGTTCCAAGGTCGAGTTTTGTGGCCAGTGTGGAGGAAGGCATCCTACAGCGCAGTGTGTAGGAGTGAAAGGTTCGTGTAACATCTGTGGACATTACGGGCACTTTGCGAGAGTGTGTCCTTTGTCTGGATCTCAGCATACCGCCGCCCCACCGAAGGGTCGAGCGGATCGTCTAGAGGTCGTTATTTTTCGGTTCAGAAGCAGAGGTTGGGAGAGCCTCAATTTAGGCCGTTTCAGCAGCCTGGTCCTTCGAGGTTTGGACAGTCTTCCCAACCCCAGTTTTCAGGACCTCAGTTTTCTTAGGTGAATGCCATGACGAGGGAGCAAGAAGAAGGCACGTCATGAGGAGGAGTGATCACAGGTACTTGTTTTGTCTTTGATTTTCCTGCGCGTGTGTTGTTTGATACAGGAGCATCACATTCGTTTATTGCTGATGCATTTGTGGTTGAGCATGGATTGCATACCATTACTTTGTGTGATGTTGTGTCTGTTGCGACTCCTGCCGCCACGAGCCTGTACTCCCAAGAGATCTTTTTGAATGGCATACTTAGGTTTGGTGAGAATGTGTTGTTAGCCAACCTGATCAAACTAATGATGTGGGATTTCGACATAGTTGGAATGGATGTGTTGTCTAGTTATAGGGCCATTGTGGATTGTATACATGGCGTTGTGCGTTTTAGGTCCCAGTCTGGTGAGAAATGGAACTTCAATGGCCACGATTCCCAGTCGAAGATTCCTTTTGTCTCTACGACGGAGATGTTTAGTCTGTTGTCGTTGGAGATACTAAATTTATGATCTATGCTTTAGATGCGTCTTCTTCTTCGCACGTAGAGCTTAGTGATGTTCCCGTTGTTCACCATTTCCCGGATGTGTTTCCGAGGGAGATTCTTGGTTTTTCTCCGAAGAGGGAGATAGACTTTAGCATTCAGTTGGTACCTGGTACAACTCCTATCTCGCGAGCTCCGTATCGTTTAGCGCCTGCTGAGTTGAGGGAACCTAAGGTTCAGCTTAGCGACTTCCTAGAGAAGGGATTCATTAGGTCGAGTATGTCCCCGTGGGGAGCGTCTCTCCTGTTTGTAAAGAATAAGGATGGGTCGACGAGGATGTGCATCGACTTTAGGCAGTTGAATAAGGCGACAGTGAAGAACAAGTACCCTTTGCCGAGAATCGATGACTTGTTTGATCAGCTTCATGGTTCGGCTGTGCTTTCTAAGACCGATCTGCGTTCGAGGTACCATCAGTTGCGCATTCGAGAGCAAGATATTGCGAAAACTACTTTTCATACGAGGTATTTCATTATGAGTTTCTAGTTATGCCTTTTGGCTTGACGAATTCCCTCGCAGTTTTCATGGACCTGATGAATCGAGTCTTTAGGGAGTTCATCGATCAGTTTGTGATTGTATTTATCGATGACATTTTGTTGTACTCTATGACTTCGATGCAGAACAAAGAGTATTTGAAATTGGTTCTTCAGACGCTACGAGACTCGCAGCTGTATGCTATGTTTTCCAAGTGCGAGTTTTGGTTAGACAGAGTTGTATTTATGGGTCATGTTGTTTCAGTTGTAGGTATTTCTGTGGATCGTAGTAAGGTAGAGGTTGTTGTTAACTGGGAGCATCCCAAGAATGTTGCTGAGATTCGTAGTTTCTTGGGTTTGAACATGAGACAGCGTAGATGGATGGAGCTGCTTAAAGATTTTGATTGTGAGATCCAATATCAGCCTGGGAAAATGAATGTAGTTGCTGATGCATTGAGCAGAAAGCCTCAAGTGGCGATTCTGGCTTCATTGCAGATTTCGAAGGTCCACGAGCATCTAAGCACTACTGGTTGGAGGTTTTACACAGGTGAGGATTTTGTGGTGGTGTCTTCTTTCCATGTTGAGCCACAGGTTGTTGCGAATGTTAGAGCAGCTCAGAGGACCGATCCATCCATCCATAAATTGAAACTAAAGGTTAGAGATGGACAGTTGGAAAACTATTCTGTCTCATCTGATGGTTGTTTGAGGTTTCGTGGTAGGTTGGTTGTGCCAAATCTGATCGATTTGAAGGAGGAGATCTTGAGAGAAGCGCACTGTAGTAGACACAGTGTTCATCCTGGTGCAAGGAAGATGCATCATGCCTTGAAGCAGCATTACTGGTTGGCGGGTTTGAAGAGTGATGTTGCTGATTATGTAGCCCGTTGTCTGAACTGTCAGCAAGTCAAGGCTGAGAGGATGAGACATGGTGGTCTATTGCTAAGTTTAGAGATTCCCAATGGAATTGGGAGCATATAGCTATGGATTTTGTGACACATTTGCCTTGTTCCAGCAGAGGTTGTGATGCTGTGTGGGTTGTTATCGATAGGTTGTCGAAGTCTGCGCACTTCATTCCCTACAACATGACGTATTCTTTGTGTTGGGGATCCAGATCCGCCCCCCGGCGAGGCAGCGGAAGAACATAGAATAAACAGCCGGGAGACGATCTATACGAAAAATCAATAACAATTATCGACATACATAGGGGGTTCAAAACCACTACCTTGCTGGCACTTGTGCCTGGCTCCAACCGTAGTTACAATAACGTCGGCTCTTCTCGGTAGATTGCGGTAGTAATCGCCAATCTGGTCCACGACCAGAAATGAGACTCCTTCGTCGGCCTGCACTAGAAGGACCGACGAGATCAGCACGAATGAATTCTCCTCGTCGAACTGGCCGGAAACGAATTTCGGCGACGACGGGCGGCGGCGGCGCACGACGAGCGGCGGCGGCGGCGGCTTGTGGGAGAGAGGAGGGGCGGCTAGCACTAGGTTTAGGGTTCTTGGGAGTTGTGTCAAGTGTGTTTAAGTCTAGGTTTAAGCTTAATTAAATAAGCTTGAGTGTTGGACTTGGACCGGCCCAACGGGCCCGGGCCCAACGATGAACATTCGGTTCATCTCCACCACCGAGACTTCATCGTAACTCCGATCGCCGATCAGATCGGACCGATCAACTCAGTTTCTGAAACTGAATATTATGATCTGAAAAGCCCTTTTTTTAGAACCCCAGTGCAAAATGACCGTTTTTCCCCTCAACAGCGGGAAACCTCGGTTTCGAGAGCAAGATATTGCGAAAACTACTTTTCATACGAGGTATTTCATTATGAGTTTCTAGTTATGCCTTTTGGCTTGACGAATTCCCTCGCAGTTTTCATGGACCTGATGAATCGAGTCTTTAGGGAGTTCATCGATCAGTTTGTGATTGTATTTATCGATGACATTTTGTTGTACTCTATGACTTCGATGCAGAACAAAGAGTATTTGAAATTGGTTCTTCAGACGCTACGAGACTCGCAGCTGTATGCTATGTTTTCCAAGTGCGAGTTTTGGTTAGACAGAGTTGTATTTATGGGTCATGTTGTTTCAGTTGTAGGTATTTCTGTGGATCGTAGTAAGGTAGAGGTTGTTGTTAACTGGGAGCATCCCAAGAATGTTGCTGAGATTCGTAGTTTCTTGGGTTTGGCTGGCTATTATAGGCGTTTTATAGAGGGATTCTCTAGAATAGCTAAGTCGATGACGTGGTTGAATCAGCAAGACAAGAGGTTTGTTTGGACTGAGCAGTGTGAGAACACTTTTCTGTTGCTCAAAGAGAAGCTAACTTCAGCGCCTGTGTTAGCTCTACCGTGTGGTTCAGGTGGTTTTGTGGTTTCTGCAGATGCTTCTTTGAATGGATTGGGTTGTGTGTTGATGCAGAATGGTCGAGTCATTGCATATGCTTCTCGTCAGTTGAAACCGCATGAGACTCGTTACCAGTTCATGATTTGGAATTGGCAGCAGAGGTCTTTGCCTTGAAGATTTGGTGCCACTACCTGTATGGCGAGCAGTTTGTGGTGTATTCAGACCACAAGAGCCTTCAGTACCTGTTTTCTCAGTCAGATTTGAACATGAGACAGCGTAGATGGATGGAGCTGCTTAAAGATTTTGATTGTGAGATCCAATATCAGCCTGGGAAAATGAATGTAGTTGCTGATGCATTGAGCAGAAAGCCTCAAGTGGCGATTCA
>KV010404.1:0-15688 GCA_001598015.1 Dorcoceras hygrometricum | reverse complement strand
GTCAGGCCTTCTAGTGCAGGCTGACGAAGGAATCCCGTCTCCGATCGTGGACCTGATTGACGATATCTACCGCCGCCTACCGTGAAGTGCCGTTTTCTTTACGAAACCGGTCGGAGCCAGGCACAAGTTGCCAGCAAGGTAGCAATCTTAAACGCCCTATGAATGTCATAGTATGTTGTTTTATGGTATTGATCGTCTCCCGGTATTGTTTTTCTGTTCTTCCGCTGCCTCGCCGGGAGGCGTGATCCGGATCCCCAACACAGCTATCGAAATTTCACCTGTGACTACTGTCGAGTCTGGAGGAGCCTGTTCAGCCGTCATAACAAATGCTCTGCTGGTCACCAGTTGCTTGAATTTTGGACAATTCTTCAAAATATGTCCAGGCATTCCACATTTATAGCAGACGTTTTGTCCAAGTCTGCATTGCCCCAAATGATTCTTATGGCATTTAGGACATTCTTTTCTAACATTACCAGCAGGAACAAAGCTTATAGGTTGAATCTGTAAAGGCTTTTGCTCTTGTGGTCGATTCTTGTTTTGCTTCTTGAACGGCCTCTGGTCCTTCTGCTGAAAGGCCTGTCTCTTTTGCTGCCTTTCTTCATCAAGATCTTTCCAATCTCTTTCAATTTGCAGGGCTCTATCCACTGCTTCTCTATAGGTCCTTGGCACCGATAGCCTAACATTCATTTTAAACATCGGCTTCAACCCTTCTACGAAGTGACTCAATTTCTCTTCTGGGTCACTTCCTATTAATGGCACAAAATAGCACCCTCTTTCAAATATACGTGCATATTCTTGCACAGTTGAACTTCCTTGCTTAAGGGTCATAAAATCCCTCTTCAACTCAGACCTTTTCCCAACTGGGAAATATTGTTCGAAGAACACTTGCTTGAAGTCTGCCCATGTGAGGTTCAGCAGATCCACAGACAACTTGGCTCCTTCCCACCAAATCATCGCATCTTCCCTTAACATATAGATAGCGCACTTGGGTCTATCTAAATAAGGTGTTTGGAGGTAATAAAAAATAACCTCCATAGACTTGATCCAACTCTCTTCAACTAGTGGATCAGTAGTTCCACTAAATTCCTTAGGCTTCTGGCGCCTAAATTTCTCTTGGGGGTCATCGTTACTTGGTCCCTGCTGCTGAAAGATTGGCCATTGCCTCTGTTGTTATTCTGTTCTACCAGCATTCTTAACAGTTGTGTGATATTAGCATTGTTATCACTCTCAGTTTCTTCTAGAGGAATACTTCTTCTAGTTCTTCCTCGTCCTCTTCCTGACATCTTATATTCTATAGCCCGTAATCCACCACATACATATATCAGAACATGCTAAATAATTTAAAGACAATGCTCTGAAAATAAACTCACAACTTAGAAGAACAGACGATGAACTTTGATCCAGCTGATGGTGAGTGTGTTTATCTCAGGAACGTTGCTCTGATACCATGTTGTGACGCCCGAACCCACGTGCCACGAGAATTGGGGTGAATAAAAATTTTTGAATAAAATAAGGCTAAAAGGTAGTTCGCTATAGGCTGTATCTCCTATAACTTGAAAGAAAACTCGAAACACAAACCAGACACAGACACAATACTAATTACGGCGCCAACTGCTGAAACTTGTTTGCGGAAAAACAGAGTATATTATATAACTTTGAAATTGCGATTTACAACCAGCTGCTATTCTATGTAAATATACAACCGTTGCAACTGATCTAATACAGATCCTACAAAAGATAAAACAACATTATCCTAGACACGGATTACGTTGGTCCCTTGATAAACACAACCACCCAGCTGCTGGTTTCAAGTTTCACCTGATGTTCTTCCATCAGTTGTCGCACCTGCACCATTTTAAAAGCTAGTGATCCTAGAGGCTCAGCAAGTAAAACCTGGGTAATAAAAATTCAAATATACAGGTGGACATCTGTTCAATACATATGTTAAGGAACTTCAATGAACAATATCATTTTTGTAAACAGTTCAATAAACATTCAATGGCAGAAACAGGAGATGATAGCCCAGCTTCTCATTGTTAACAATTTCAATATCATTTTCAGTTGATCATGGCATATAAGTTCTATGTGGTCCGTGTTGCACTTGATCAAATGACTTCGGAAATCCGTTCTAGCATATAGCTCATGGGTGACCGTCAACTATCTATGCCATAATCTAAAATAGCTTTTGTTCCTTAACAACCCTTTCTTTAAACATTCCTTGAAATTTCTGTAAATCATCGGGTTCCATCATTTTAAACATTTGCTTCCCATTTTAAAACTTTTCTGAGAATCGAATTCAACCTCTGGGAACTTATCGTTAAAATGGAACTGGTTGAAAGAAAACTAGTCGCCAGGAATAGGAAACCAGTCGCAAGACAGGAATCCAGTCGCAAGGTCTTTTGAACAATTGTAAAGTGAAACGATGTCGTTGAAGTAAATAACAGATAGGATGACAAGACTATCGGCTGATATTTTATAAAAGAAACGACGTCGTTAGCGCATCAATCAGTCGCAAGACTAATACAAGCTGAAATGAACAGTACTTAGAAACAAATAAAGCAACTGCTGAACTATCACAATTGAATGCATCTGCTGGTGAACAGTGCATCTGCTGAATTTTGAAAGACAACGCAACTGCTGAATTCTAACAAAGGAAATGCAGCTGCTGGTTTTACGATAACAATGCAGCTGCTGGTTTTACGATAAAGAAGTTCAACTGATGATTTTAACAAGGAAAGATGCACCTGCTGATGAACAGTGCATCTGCTGGAATTTACGAAAGACACTTGTAATATCGAAACAATGATCGCGCTACCAGCCATCGCCTATTAAACCAGACTTTATACTGATTCAACTAGCAACTACTGATTACACAATCATCAAATCCCGACATTACAGCAAAAGGAAGAACATTCGTAAACATTATAACAATGCAGCTGCTGAATCTTAACCAGGAGATACAGCTGCTGGAACATAACTCGACATTTGTAACATCAAAACAACAACTATGCCATCAGCCGTTGCCTATCAAACCATACTTTATGATGATTCAACTAGCAACTACCGATTACACAATCATCAAATCTTGATATTACAACTTTTAAACTGAAGAACATTCATAATCGTTCTGTGAATGAACTCGAATCCTCAGTACTTTTGAAACATCAAAATCTTTCTGGAAAACATTTTGGAAGCATCATAAACATCAAAACATCATTTTTCTTTCCTTTCCTTTTTCACGTTTAAAACATTTAAAACATGAACTTCGAAACTTACAATAACATATAGGCAAGAAGACTCAGAAACATGAATATATGCTTTAAATGGTGAGTCAAAAAACAACTTTTACTTGCATTAACCGTAGCTTTGCAACAGCAGCTGATCCCTGCAGAATTCTTCCCCTTGAGCAATACACGAACTTCTCTGCAAATAACTTTGAAGAACACAGGAGGATTTCTTTGAAAATGATCAAGATCATTCTTTGAAAACAGGTTTAAATACCGAAGGGATTAGTGGCAAGCTACTTGTAATATTTAGCATGACACACTTTAAACAAGTTGCAGTATTTTAATAAAAACTCCCTTCTAACCATTTTAATTTGTGAAGTACCAAACCTTTTCCAAAATAAATCATTTCACCTCCTTACAATATTTTTCAATCGATTTAGAACCAGCTCGTGCATCACTCTTTGGAGTCATCTGCTGGTACCAGCCGCAACGCATCTTACTTGCTAACATCAATAAATCAGCAAATACATAACATTTAAAATTGCCAATTTGGCCCATGAGATCAATAAAATGTATAAATGTGGTCCTATGGATTTTGGGGCGTTACAATTTGTATGGCGAGCAGTTTGTGGTGTATACAGACCAGAAGAGTCTTCAGTATCTGTTTTCTCAGCCAGATTTGAATATGAGACAACGTATATGGATGTAGTTGCTTAAGGATTTTGATTTTGAGATCCAATATCAGCCTGGGAAAGTGAATGTAGTTTCTGATGCATTGTGTAGCGCCCCAAAATCCATAGGACCACAAATTGTTTAGCCTTTCTATTCTAAGGGCTGATTTGAGATTTTGAGCATTCAGATTTGAGTTCAAATCTGATTTCTTTCTTTTTCTTCTAGCTTAGAAGCAACGGCCAAAAAGGTTCCGGAAGGATTTCTCCCCAAGCACAAATCTGAAATGGTCCAGACCTGAATTTCATTTAAAAATAAAATGATTTTAGTTGGGAGACCTGTTTTTATTAAATTGATGTAGCAAGATTTTAAATTAAAATAGTAGTAGGGAGCTTTTAGCCAATCTTTTAAAGAGGACAAAGAACTGGCATGGCCAACCATACCTACTCAAGTGTTTTCACCTACTACCCAATAATGCTCCCACATATAAGAAGGTGTACGTGAAATTCTGGATTTTTTTATGGATTGCAAAAAAACTTTTAGTTCTCTCAAATATTTAAGAAGCTCTCAGAGGTGTGCTTGGGGAGATTCCTGGCCGAGGCCATCTGCTCGTTGCGACCTTCTTTTCAGGCAAGTAAATCTGATTCTTGCTGCATTTGGAAAACATCTATTGCTTCATTGTTTTCTGTGTATGCTTGTCTGTTGTATGTTCCTGTTCGAGTTTATGTTAAGTTATGGATTCACTACTTTGATGTTTTAGTTTTGAGGAAACTCACCAGTTAACTTTTAGTAAGCAGCGGTGTTTTCAAAAAGACTGAGTTGTAGAGATTCCAGTTGAGATAAGCCAAGAAATGTTTCTCGTCGTCCCTATGTACGACGGAAGTTCTGGATAATGAATCTAAACAGAGAGGCGACGCTGGTTCGATCGGGATTTTGTTTCGATTGGATAAACGATCTAGTTTGTTTAAGGACTGTCTGCGTTGATGCAGTATTTTCGTGTTTCATAGCCAAGTATATTTCTTACGCGTAAGAAGTATCTTAGCCACATCTGTTTTATTGGTTTCTCATAGCTGAGTGACCTTCCAAATCTGAAATTCTTGCCCCGAAGCTTATATTACTGTTTCTCATTCAGATCTATTTTGTCAGCCAAATCTATTTTCTCCGTGAAATCTGTTTACATAGAACCAGATCTGTTTCATCTATTCGCAAGCTATTGTATTTATCCAAAGCTGTTATTCGCGTCTGTGATCTTCTTTGCACACCTAAGATCTGTTTTCCTCAACCCAAATCTGTTTGCACTCTCAAGTCGTTTCTCTTCAGAGCTGGTCTTTGCTATCATCAGCTCCAAGTCCAGCTGTACACTCAGTAATGTTTTTAAAGATAAATTAGTTTCATAGCAGTGAATCTACCAGTTTTCAGTGAACGATCTTTGATCGAAAGCAAAGTATAAAAGCTTTTTTAAAGTAAAGGAAGTAAAGTTTCAGTTTTAAGGACTTATGGCATAGAGGACCTGGTCACCCAGGAAGGGACCAAGATATTATGGTACTACTGTAATATCCCTTCAGAGTTACTGATTCAGATAACATGCTTCATGCACAAGGATCACCAGAGAGCCACTAGACCATAAGTCACTCAGTACAAAGCAATTCAAATCCGATGTTCCGATCTGTCTTATCAGTAGAGAGATTTCAGCTTCGGAAGTCTTCCTTAAATTTACGTATTATGATACAGTTATGCCTGGATTTTACGTGATCTTTGTTATCCTCAGTTTTACTCGTTGAGCCCCTAGGTCACTAGTTTTCCCGATGCAGGTGAGGCAACTCAGGGGCAGGCGGGTGGCGCAAGTTGAACCAAATTTGGGGGCTGCGTGTATTTGTCAATGGCCAGAATTTCCACATAGTCATAGCTGTTGTTGTTTTTGATCTTTTGTCAAACTGTATTACGATCCATTACAACAATAGAGAATTCATATAGAGTTCCAGTAGTTGTAATATCTGATTTTTTTGTAATCGAAATCTGAAGTCTTATATTTCAAATCTGTTCCTACTGTTTACTTTTGGCGCCATCTACTTTATTTCAGTTTGTGTAAGAAAATACAGCTTACTCTATTTTGAATTTAGTCCTTCTATTTCTTTCGATTTTTATTTACTTCTATTCCGTTGATTCCAATGGGTTTGGGCGTCACACATTGAGCAGGAAGGCTCATGTGGCGATGCTAGCTTCGTTGCATAATTCGAAGGTCCGTGAGCATCTAAGCACTATTGGTTGGTGGTTTTACCCAGGTGAGGATTATGTCGTGGTGTCTTCTTTTCAAGTAGAGCCACAGATTGTTTCGAATATTAGAGCAGCTCAAAGAACAGATCCATCTATTCATGAGTTGAATTTGAAGGTTAGAGTTGGACAGTTGGAAGACTATTCTGTCACATCTGATGGTTGTTTTAGATTTCTTGGCAGGTTGGTAGTGCCAAATATTATTGATTTTAAGTAGGACATTCTGAGAGAAGCACACTACAGTAGATATAGTGTTCATCCTGGTACAAGGAAGATGTACCATGCCTTGAAGCCACTCTTCTGGTGGGCAAGTTTGAAGAGTGATGTTGCTGATTTTGTTGCGCGTTGCTTGAATTGTCAGCAAGTTAAGGCGGAGAGGATGTGACCTGGTGGTTTATTGCAGAGTCTAAAGGTGCCCCAATGGAATTGGGAGCACATAGCTATGGATTTTGTAACGCATTTTCCTCGTTCCAGCAGAGGTTGTGATGCTGTTTGGGTGGTTGTAGATAGACTGTGAAAGTCTTCTCTCTTCATTCCCTATAATATGACGTATTCTTTGAAGAAAATGGCGAAGCTGTACATAGATTTCGTGGTGCGATTGCATGGAGTGCCTGTGTCCATTGTTTCAGATCGTGATCCGAGGTTTACTTCCAGGTTTTGGAAAAGTTTGCAAACATCTTTGGGCACCAGATTGGCTATGAGTACTGCTTATCATCCCCAAACCGATGGCTAATCTGAGAGGACTATCCAGATTTTTGAGGATATGTTGAGAGCTGTTGTGATGGATTTCAGTGGTAGCTGGAAAGATTCGTTGTCTTTGGTTGATTTTTCCTATAATAACAGCTACCAGGTAACAATTGGAATGGCACCCTTTGAGGCATTGTATGGTAGGAAGTGCAGATCGCCTATTTCTTGGGAATATGTCAGGCCATGTGCGCTAATACAACAATTAGTTATAATTATGCGGAAGCATCATAAAATATGGGCTAAAAATTTTCGATAATGTTGGGCCTGGACAATAAAGTTCATCTCAAAATAGGATTTACTCAAAATCCAACAAAAAACAGGTAATCAATTAATCTCAAGAACCAGATCCCCAAAATACATAGAAACTCAGGGCATCCCCTGGTTCGATACATAATACAAATAAAATGGGACTCAATCAAATGGGGATCTACTAGCTGAAGCTCCACTCTTCCCAGCCAGATTACCTGCGGCTCCTGCAATGGGAAACACAGACCCAAGAACACAAAAGTCAGGAAAAAGAATACGAGGTCAAACCTCAGTACGAAGAGCACAATAAAAGCATCTATCATATCAGACAATGCAATATCTCAATCGTGCAATGCATGAAAGGGCTACCAAGAATCATCTGTAGGCAAATATAGCACAACGACTCAGCTGTGCAGATCTCATCAATCATCATCATCTTGTGATCTTCAGCTACGACGACTCAGCCGACCATCACAAGGCATAGTGGTTTTCAGGCGCAACAACTCAGCTCGCCACCACTTCAAAAACAGCGTTGGACCTTTCAGGCACGATGATTCAACCGGCCGATCACAACGTGTAAAAGGAATTCAGCTTTCAAAGGAAATCATGCTCAATATGCGTGAATGCACAGCAGACTCATGCTTAAAATCAATGCATATACACACACGCACAGACAGATATGAGCACATAAGCAACATTCAATGCGAAACACAACAGCTAATACACGACAGAAAATATTCCCAAAGCTGATATCGGAACTGCTTAATATAGCTCAATTCTTACCTAAAATCAGCTTCTACCTCAACAGATCTCACCACAACAAGGGAGCAGCAACCAACTCAAGCCTACAGCCCTAGCATCTTCACGACGAACTCAACAGAAGCTACTACCTGCTCAAGTCTGTTAAGATATCCAATTCTGAACTCAAACAGCTTAATTCTAAATCCCAGTAACTTAACTCAGTTACCTAACTCCAACAGAGCACTACTCAGCTCTCATACGAAGCTTAAATCGTTAAAGAATTACTTACCCAAAGTTGTTAAAGAACAGAAAAACTACTGGTCCACAATTGCGAAGACACACGAACACTGTAACTACTTCGCGCTCCTCAAATCCGGCGACTCCAGTCTCCAAACTGGTATCAATCGAAAGCCTTAGAGAAGACGAGCTCAGCGCTACCAATATTACTCCAAACAGCGGCAAAAAACGATGGCAATCAACGGAAATAGGGTTCGGGTGAACAGTAACAATCGAGGGTTATCGGGGATGAAGAAGGGAATATAAGGTTCGAAATACTCCAAGTGTTGATCAGCACTTACATATAAATCCCCGAATCAAAGCTTCAGCAGAAGTCAATTCATCGACTAATTCAGATCTCATCACTAAGACAGAATTCTCTCAATTCTGGCCTCAGCTTTCACTCACATCCGTCAACGCTAACTAAGATCTGATCTCCAACAAAACACGCACTACTCATCAAAAACGACGTCGCTCTAACTTATCAAAACGATGTAGCATCGGAGTTCGCTCTCTCAACTGTTGGCGACAATGGCGGATCCGCCCGTTTCCCGGGGGCGCAGCGGAAGTTAAAAATTTGCCCCGGAAACATACAATACATATCATAAAACCAATGATAAACATACATAGGATGTTTGAATCGTTACCTTGCTGGCGTCTAGGCGCCTGGCTCCAACCAGATTCACAGGGAATTCTGGCTCTTGAAATGTAGGCGGCGGTAGATCCTCCTAATCAGGTCCACGATCGGAAACAAGACTCCTTCGTCAGCCTGCACTAGAAGGTCTGACGAATTTTGCACGAACAGAATCTCCTCGTCACGATGATCGGAACAAGTCCAATCACGAAGTCATCGGCGGCGGGCGGCGGTGCGGCGGCGGCGCTTGGAGGCCGACGGAGACGAGGCTTGTGGAGAGGAGGGGCGGCGTTTATTGAGACTAGGGTAGATGTGTGTTCAACTTATGATTGTAGCCCTAGGTCATATCAACATATAGACCTATGATGGGCTTGAACCGGCCCATTGGACTTGGGTCAGGCCTAGGTCCATATGAACATTCGGTTCATTTAAATCACTGTGGTTTCATCATAACTCCGATCGACGATCAGATCGGACCGATCGACTCAGTTTCCAAAACTGAATATTATGATGAAAAAAACAATTTTTCAGATCACCTAGTCCAAAATTACAGTTTAGCCCCTCAACTTTGGGAAATCGCAATTTGACCCCTGTTGACTTTTAGGAAGTCGCACTCCCTAAAATCCCCTTCCTATGCTCAACACATTGAGCTCAGTTTCCGTGCGGGAATCATGAATCCAGTACTTGTGTGACCCTCAATGGTTCAGGGATACAGCTAGCCGTGGGCCCCCAACCATTGTGACTCCGAAATCACAATTTCGGACTTGCCCAACGGATCATGGTAAAGCGCCTAGCAACATCGCCCCATGATGCCCTAGGTATCACTGATAGTGCCTGCAAGAACCAGTTGGTCGTGGTTAGCGTACGGTATGGTCCTTTCAACACATATATCCCGATCAGATCAATGACCATTGGTAAATCGAGAGTCGCTAGAGATCTGATAACTATGCATACATCTTGAAGATCAAATAGTGACATCGCGAGGGAAACTAGGTAAACCCATTTACCTAAAACACATCCAGTACTCTGGCCAGAGATTTATACACTATTACCTCCTCAGATAGCATAGGATATCCACGCATGAAAGCGAGCGGTGAATCCTCGACAACGAAGCATCGACTCCTACATGCATCGGGACCTCACCCAATCCCGCCATCTAATCCCAAGTGAGTCGGTAAACGGGTCAAAGTGAGGCGCCTATCATGTAGAGTCTCAATGACGTTTCGAGTAGTGAGGACTAATCAGTACAACAAAGACCTCGGACTTATCCACTCGACAAATGGTAACCACTTGGAAAGTCCGAACGAGGGTAGTTCGATAGATCACCAGGTCACTATCCATCTGCATGCTTAGAACATCACAATGTTCCCTACCAATGAAACATGGTACTTCACATCACAGATGCTAGTCTCTAGCTAGGGCGACCTTATCCTCATTTTGATGGCCCAATCAACTAGGAACGAATTCAGAATACACAGTGAGTATTAGATGTTTTTCATGATAGCCATCATATCCACTATCACATCTAACATACACTATGGCGCATTCAAGGTCTTTATCCAACACAATTGTTAACATTATAACATAATGAAAATAAAGAATGCCATAAAAAAAATGCGAATATCATATATAAAGATCGTCATATACAATTGTCAATAAAACACACACGCCACAAGTTGGCTAGTTGGGCATCTACTCTAACAATCTCCCACTTTCCCTATAGCCAACTACTCATCAGACGCAGTCCCATTATTTCGCGATGTTTTTCAAAAAACGGTCCTGGAAAGGGCTTCGTAAGTGGATCAGCAATGTTGTCTGCAGAGGCGACTCTCTCAACTGCTATGTCACCTCTAGCCACAATATCCTGGATTATGTGGTATTTCCTCACTATGTGTTTGGATCTTTGGTGAGACCTAGGCTCCTTTGCTTGCACAACGGCACCCGTGTTGTCGCAGTACAACTGGACTGGACCAACTCCATCAAGGATGACGCCCAACTCTTGGACGAAATTCCTTATCCAAACCGCCTCCTTAGCGGCAGCTGATGCTGCAATGTACTCAGCCTCAGTGGTTGAATCCGCGATGGTGTCTTGCTTGGAACTCTTCCAAGAGACAGCACCACCATTGAGCATGAATACAAATCCAGAGGTTGACTTCGAATCATCCACGTCACATTGGAAGCTAGAATCAGTATAGCCTTCCAATTTCAGTTCACCATCCCCATAGACCATGAACATATTCTTAGTCCTTCGTAAGCACTTAAGAATATCCTTCACAGCCTTCCAATGCAATTGGCCGAGGTTGGCCTGGTAGCTGCTCGTGACACTCAGAGCATATGCGACATCCGGTGTAGTTGAGATCATGCCATACATAATACTACCTATTGCCAAGGAATATGGCACACGTGTCATACTCTCTATCTCCTCATCAGTCTTCGGACACATAGACTTAGATAGAGTGACCCCGTGGCACATAGGTATGTGTCCTCTCTTGGACTCTTCCATAGAGAACCTCTTAAGTATGGTATCGATGTAGGTAGCTTGGGTGAGTCCGAGCATCCTTTTCGATCTATCCCGATAGATCTGTATTCCAAGAATATAGGATGCTTCTGTTGGGTAACCACGGCGGATCCGGATCACGCCTCCCGGCGAGGCAGCGGAAGAACAAAAATTGCCGGGAGACGATCAATACAATTCAACAGACTATGACATTCATAGGGTGTTTAGATTGCTACCTTGCTGGCAACTCGTGCCTGGCTCCGACCAGTTTCTCGAGGAAACCGGCACTTCACGGTAGGTGGCGGTAGATAACGTCAATCCGGTCCATGACCAGATGCGAGACTCCTTCGTCAGCCTGCACTAGAAGGCCTGACGAGATCGGAGCGGACGGATTCTCCTCGTCAAGATTGGCCGGAACGATTTCCGGCGAAGCGGCGGCGACGGCGGCGGCGTGAGGCTTGAGGAGGGAAGGGGCGGCGCACACTTAGGGTTAGGGTTTGTAGTCTAATGTTGAGTTGTTTTTGATTAAGTCTTAAGTCTATATTAAATAGACTTAGTGATGGATCAACGGGCCCGGGTCCAACGGATGAACATTCCGTTCATCTCCATCACCGAGACTTCATCGTAACTCCGATCGCCGATCAGATCAGACCGATCGACTCAGTTTCCAAAACTGAATACTATGATCTGAAAAACCATTTTCAGAACCCCAGTGTAAAATGACCGTTTTGCCCCTCAACAGCGGGAAATCACGATTTGACCCCTGTTGACTTTTAGGAAGTCGCACTTCCCAAAATCCTCTTCTCATGCTCAACACATTGAGCTGAGTATCCATGCGGGAATCTCGAATCCAGTACTTGTGTGACCCTCAATGGTTCAGGGATACAGCTAGCCGTGGGCCCACAACCATTGTGGCTCCGGAATCACAATTCCGGACTTGCCCAACGGATCATGGTAAGAGTGTCTAGCAACATCGTCCCATGATCCCCTAGGTATCACTGATAGTGCCTGCAAGAACCAGTTGGTCGTGGTTAGCGTACAGTACGGTCATTTCAATCCATATATCCCGATCAGATCAACGACCGTTGGTAAATCGAGAGTCGCTAAAGATCCGATAGCTATGCGTACATCTTGGAGATCGAATAGTGACATCGCGAGTGTAACTAGCTAAACACATTTACCTAAAACACTTCTAGTACTCTGGCCAAAGATTTATACACTATTATCCCCTCAAATAGCATAGGATATCCACGCATGTCTGCGAGCGATGAATCATCGACAACGATGCATCGACTCCTACATGCATCGGGGTCTCACCCAATCCCGACGCCTTATGACCCCAAGAGAGTCGGCAAACGGGTCAAAGTGAGACGCCTATCATGTAGAGTCTCAATGACGTTTCAAGTCGTGAGGACTAATCAGTACAACCATGACCTCGGACTTATCCACACGACAAATGGTAACCACTTGGAAAGTCCGAACGAGGGTAGTTCGATAGATCACCAGGTCACTATCTATCTGCATGCTCAGAACATCACATTATTCCCTACCAATGAAACATGGTACTTTGCATCGCAGATACTAGTCTCTAGCTCGGGCGGCCTTATCCTCATTTTGACGGCCCAATCGACTAGGAACATGTTCAGAATACACAGTGACTATTAGATGTGTTTCATGATAGCCATCATACCCACTATCACATCTAACATACACTTCAGTGCATTCTAGGTCTTTACTCAACGCAATTGTTAATCATTATACAACACAATGAAAGTAAAGAATGCCATATGAATAAATGCGAATATCATATATAAAGATTGTTTAATACAAGAGTCTATAAACCCACACGCCACAAGTTGGCTAGTTGGGCATCTACTCTAACAATCTCCCACTTGCCCTAAAGCCAACTACTCATCAGACGCAGTCCCATTGTTTCGCGATGTTTTTCAAACAACGGTCCAGGCAAGGGCTTCGTAAGTGGATCAGCAACGTTGTCCGCAGAGGCGACTCTGTCGCCTCTAGCCACAATATCCCGGATTATGTGGTATTTCCTCAGTATGTGTTTGGATCTTTGGTGAGACCTAGGCTCCTTTGCTTGTGCAACGGCACCCGTGTTGTCGCAGTACACTTCAGCCTCAGTGGTTGAATCCGCGATGGTTTCTTGCTTGGAACTCTTCCAAGAGACAACACCACCATTGAGCATGAATACAAATCCAGAGGTTGATTTCGAATCATCCACGTCACACTGGAAGCTAGAATCAGTGTAGCCTTCCAGTTTCAGTTCACCACCCCCACAGACCATGAACATATTCTTAGTCCTTCGTAAGTACTTAAGAATATCCTTCACAGCCTTCCAATGCAATTGGCCGGGGTTGGCCTTGTAGCGGCTCGTGATACTCAGAGCATATGCGACATCCGGTCTAGTTGAGATCATGCCATACATAATTGTTGGGGATCCGGATCCGCCCCCCGGCAAGGCAGCGGAAGAACATAGAATAAAAGCCGGGAGACGATCAATACGAAAAATTCAATAACAATTATTGACATACATAGGGGGTCCAAAACCACTACCTTGCTGGCACTTGTGCCTGGCTCCAACCGTAGTTACAATAACGTCGGCTCTTCTCGGTATACTGCGGTAGATATCGCCAATCCGGTCCACGACCAGAACCGAGACTCCTTCGTCAGCCTGCACTATAAGCACTGACGAATTTTGCACGAACGGATTCTCCTCGAAAAACTAGGCCGGAACGATTTCCGGCGAAGCGGCGGCGGCGGCGGGCGACGGTGGGCGGCGCACGGCGGCGGCGTGAGGTAATTTGAAGAGAGGGGCGGCGGTTTGCACTTAGGGTTAGGTTTAGTTGTAACACTTGTATTTAGGTTAAGTCAAAGTTCTACATTAAATAGAATAGGTGATGGATTTGGATCCGGCCCAACGGGCCCGGGTCCAACGGATGAACATTCGTTTCATCTCCATCACCGAGACTTCACCGTAACTCCGATCGTCGATCAGATCAGACCGATCGACTCAGTTTCCGAAACTGAATATTATGATCTGAAAAACCATTTTCAGAACCCCAGTGCAAAATGACCGTTTTGCCCCTCAACAGCGGAAAACCTCGGTTTGACCCCTGTTGACTTTTAGGAAGTCGCACTTCCCGAAATCCTCTTCTCGTGCTCAACACATTGAGCTGAGTATCCTTGCGGGAATCTCGAATCTAGTACTAGTGTGACCCTCAATGGTTCAGGGATACAGCTAGCCGTGGGCCCACAACCATTGTGGCTCCGGAATCACAATCCCGGACTTGCTCAACGGATCATGGTAAAGCGTCTAGCAACATCGCCCCATGATCCCCTAGGTATAATTGATAGTGCCTGCAAGAACCATTCGGTCATGGTTAGCGTACAGTACGGTCCTTTCAATCCATATATCCCGATCAGATCAACGACCATTGGTAAATCGAGAGTCGCTAAAGATCAGATAGCTATGCATACATCTTGGAGATCGAATAGTGACATCGCGAGTGTAACTATGTAAACACATTTACCTAAAACACTTCTAGTAATCTGGCCAGAGATTTATACACTATTATCCCCTCAGATAGCATAGGATATCCACGCATGTCTGCGAGCGGTGAATCCTCGACAACGATGCATCGATTCCTACATGCATCGGGGTCTCACCCAATCCCGACGCCTTATGACCCCAAGTGAGTTGGCAAACGGGTCAAAGTGAGATGGCTATCATGTAGAGTCTCAATGACGTTTCGAGTCATGAGGACTAATCAGTACAACCAAGACCTCGGACTTATCCACTCGACAAATGGTAACCACTTGGAAAGTCCGAAGGAGGGTAGTTCGATAGATCAACAGGTCACTATCTATCTGCATGCTTAGAACATCACAATTTTCCCTACCAATGAAACATGGTACTTCGCATCGCAGATACTAGTCTCGAACTCGGGCAGCCTTATCTTTATTTTGACGGCCCAATCGACTAGGAACATGTTCAAAATCCACAGCGACTATTAGATGTGTTTCATGATAGCCGTCATACCCACTATCACATCTAACATACGCTTAAGTGCATTCTAGGTCTTTACTCAACGCAATTGTAAATCATTACACACATAATGAAAGTAAAGAACGCCATATAAAAGAATGCGAATATTATATATAAAGACTGTTTCATACAAGAGTCTATAAACCCACACGCCACAAGTTGGCTAGTTGGGCATCTACTCTAACAATCTCCCACTTGCCCTAAAGCCAACTACTCATCAGACGCAGTCCCATTGTTTCGCGATGTTTTTCAAACAACGGTTCTGGCAAGGGCTTCGTAAGTGGATCAGCAACGTTGTCCACAGAGGTGACTCTCTC
>KV010393.1:0-12048 GCA_001598015.1 Dorcoceras hygrometricum | reverse complement strand
GAGCGTAGTGTCTGGGTCAGCCTCCTCTGCCTGCATCACGTATACTCTCTCGGTGGCAGGCTTCTTCAGTTGTGGGCACTCGAAAGACAAGTGGCCCGGCTGTTTGCACTTGAAGCAGACCCCAGCTCCCATCAAGCACTTCCCGGAATGCTGCTTCCCACAAGTCGGGCATGTGGGTTTGTCTGTCTGAGCCATGGGCCTTGGAGCCTGTTGTCCTTGGGGTCTTCCAGAAGCAGCGGGCTTCGTCGCTGGTTTAGAGGTCCCTAGCAAGATCATCCATTAATATAATTAGAGAAAGGGATAAATTCTTAAAATATTATATACTGACCCTGGCCTGGAGGTCTAGGTGGCCCAGTGAACGGCCTCTTGGTCTGCTGCTGTTGATGATGCTGAGCTTGGAAAGGCCTCTTCCTCTATGCCTCAACATGCAAATCCTTCAGCGTCTGCTCGGATCTAAAGGCTCTCTTCAGTGCAGCAGCATAGTCTGCAGGGTCCGACATCAGTACATCCCTGCGAATAGCGGGGCTCAAATCATCCAAGAAATGCTGTAACTTCTCAGTGGGATCGTCGGCAATGAGGGGTGAGAAATGGCAACCCCTGTCGAACTTCTTCACATACTCTGCCACAGACATATCTCCCTGCCGGAGGTTCCTAAACTCCCTCTTGAGTCTTGCTTGTACATACGGCGTAAAGTACTTGTCATAGAAGATCCTTTTGAACTCCTCCCAAGTCAAAGAGTCCACATCCACCGTCTTCTCTGCCCCTTCCCACCAGAGGGCAGCGTCATCCTTCAGCTAGAAGATGGCGCAGCTGATCCGGGCAGCGTCCTCCAGTCGCATGTATCTGAAGATCGTCTTTAAAGTCCTGACCCATCCCTCAGCCACGAATGGATTGGTAGTACCGGTAAACTACGGCGGCCCCATCTTACAGAACTTCTCATATGGCATCTCGGTCCTGGCAGCCTGTGAAGTCCCGGCATTCTGTCTCAAAATCTGTGCAAGCCCAGCTAAAACCTGCTCGCTGGAGCTCAACGATGGTGGTGGAGGCGGTGTAACTTGTCGTCTGGGAGGCATCTGGGGTTTATAACGAATTTCACTACTTAATCTCAACATGCCTCAAAGTAAATAATATAGGTAGCATATAACCTCAAAACATAATCACATCAATATACAACATATTAAACATCAACTGAAAGTAATTGGTCAATTATATAAAGCAGTCAAATACTAAGACTTACAGACTTCGAGGCGAGACTCCTTGAGTTTCTTGCAGTCAGCTGTAGGCACAACCCAAACCAGAACCAGACTCTGATACCAACTGAAACGTCCCTCACTTCTTAATTATATTTGTTTTAAAAGAGATCTTAAATGCGGAAAAAGACTGGATAATTTTTTTTTTAAAAACAACTAATAACACCAACTCACACATAACTTAAAATAAAGCGTACCAACTAGACAAACAAATATAAATGAATATTCCAACTCCTAACAAAATAAAGGTTTTAAAATCTGCGCAGTAATTTAAAATCATGCTAGGTCATGAATCCTTTGAAATGTCCAAAGAATTCAAGGCTGAAGTAGAAAATCAGCTAGGCAAGAGTATTAAAGCACTTCGATCCGATCGAGGTGGTGAATACTTAAGTGCTGAATTTCAAGACTATCTTAAAGAGAATGGGATTCTCACGTAGTGGACCGCTCCGGCCACACCACAGCTCAATGGTGTAGCGGAGCGTCGTAATCGAACCTTGATGGACATGGTTTGATCTATGATGAGCTTCACTGAGCTTCCTACCTCGTTATGGGGCTATGCGCTCGAAACGGCGGTAATGTTGTTGAACAATGTCCACAACAAGGCAGCGGATAAGACTCCATATGATATGTGGATGGGAAAACCACCCAAATACTCATACATGAGGATTTGGGGATGTCCTGCTTACGTGAAGCAGACAGTGGGAGATAAGCTGGATATGAGATCCATCTTATGTTACTTCGTTGGGTATCCAAAGAATTCCATTGGATACTACTTCTACTATCCCAACGAAACAAAAGTGTTTGTTTCTAGGAATGCCACCTTTATGGAAAGGGAATTTCTACTTGATAAAAAGGGCAAATTAGTAGAACTCGAAGAGGTTCGAGAACCAACTGAAGTACCGAGTGAATCTCCTGCGCCTCCAGAGCCAGTGCCAGAAATGGTCGCACCTAGGAGATCCGAAAGGGTTCCTAGGGCTCCTGAAAGATATGGTTTCCTTCTTGAAGATGATCCAAGTGATCAAGTTGTTGGATGTGATCCAAGGACTTTCAAGGAGGAAATTTCCGATGTTGATTATAATTTGTGGCTTGAAGCAATGCAGTCTGAGTTTGACTCAATGCATGCGAACCAATTTTGGACTCTTGTTTATCCTCCCGAAGGAATTGTTCCTATTTGGTGTAAATGGATATACAAGAGGAAACTTGGGCCTGATGGTAAGGTACTGACCTACAAGGCACGACTGATCGCTAAAGGCTACACTCAAAGGCAAGGTGTTTCCGGAGGAGATTTCTGGTTTTCCTCCGAGGAGGGAGATTGACTTCAGCATTGAGCTGGTGCCTAGCACAGCTTCGATTTCTCGTGCCCCGTATCGTTGGGCGCCTGTGGAGTTGAGAGAACTCAAGGTGCAGTTGGATGATTTGCTGAAGAAAAGCATTGAGCTGTGCCTAGCACAGCTTCGATTTCTCGTGCCCCGTATCGTTGGGCGCCTGTGGAGTTGAGAGAACTCAAGGTGCAGTTGGATGATTTGCTGAAGAAAGGTTTCATTCGACCTAGCATGTCGCCGTGGGGAGCGCTCATTTTGTTTGTGAAGAATAAGTATGGCTCAATGCGGATGTGCATTGATTTACGCTAGTTGAACAAAGAGACAGTTAATAATAAGTACCCGTTGCCGAGGATCGATGATCTGTTTGATCAGCTGCAAGGTTCTGTGGTGTATTCGAAGATTGACTTGAGTTCAGGGTACCATCAGCTGCGAGTAAGAGATCAAGATGTCGCAAAGACTGCTTTTTGTACGATGTACGGACACTTTGAGTTCTTGGTTATGCCGTTTGGGTTGACCAACGCGCCTGCAGTCTTCATGGATCTGATGAACCGGGTGTTCTGATAGTTCATAGATCAGTTCGTGATAGTGTTCATTGACGACATCTTGGTATATTCAAAGACTCCTTTGGAGCATAAGGAGCATCTGATAATTGTCCTTCAGACGTTGAGAGACCAGCAGCTGTATGCTAAATTCTCCAAGTGCGAGTTCTGGCTGGATCGCGTCGTATTCTTGGGTCATGTTATTTCAGCCGAGGGGATTTTTGTTGATCCCAGTAAGGTTGATGCTGTTTTGAACTGGAAGCGTCCCAGGAATGTGTCGGAGATTCGCAGTTTCTTGGGTCTGGATGGCTATTACCGTCGTTTCATTGAAGGATATTCTAGCATAGCAAATCCGATGAGTCAATTTGTAATGCCCGAGATTCTTATGTAGTGATTAAGTAAATTTGAAATTTCCAGATGTTAGATTTTGATGAAGTTTGGTTGAGGATTCTCGGATTTCTTCTGAAAATGTTATGTTTCGAATTGAACTTCTTCCAAGTGAAATCTGGTTGAGATTTGAAATTGAATTAATGAATTTTGGAAGGAATCTGTTTTTCCAAGTATTTAGAAAAGAAACGTTGCCGTTTTGGTGAAGTCTGGTGCGTTGCGTAAGTTATCGCGACCAGATAATGAAACGTGGTCGTTTTGGAGAAAGCTGGTAGAATCTTACCAGTCGTTGATAATATAAGTGCAATATGTTGTCGTTTAGCGGAATCCAGACGTGAACGCCAGTCAAACTTACAGTAGCTTGCAGCTGGTTTTGCGAGGGAGTTAGTGACTGGATTTGATAACGTCAGTTATGCGACGTCGTTTGAATTAGTTAGAACACAGCATTTTGATGCAGCGTCTGGTTGTCCATCTTTTGGGTTTGAAACCAGTCGATGGGTTGTGTATCTACTGGTTTGACCAGTCATAGGAGCAACGCGACGTCATTTTGAATTATGAAACAGGAACCGTAATACGACACCGTTCTAATTAGTAGCGGGACCAGTCGATGAAGTATTTTAGTGTGACCAGCTGATGAGTTCTTTCAGTAGAGATTGGAATCAACCGTTGGTATGTCGCGAAGTTTTGGTTTAGTTGGTACGGCGTCGTTTTGATATTGAAATACAGCGACTGGTTGTTATGTTTGGTTATGACGTCTGGTTGTAAAAGCTGGTTACGTTGCAACTGGATATCATTGCAACTGAGTGTAGCTACCGCTTCCAGTCGTGAGAATTATTAGTACCAGTCACAAGAATTACACAGTAATGCTTAATTCGTGAGAAGAACAGTTGATATGTTATAAGCGATGATCGAAGAAGCTGGGTTTCGAAGCGGTGGGAGTTTATCCTATAATGATAGATAAATACTCAGCATGACACATGGAATTCGTATTGAACACATTGGAAATGCTGCAGATAACAGAGATATTCTCCTATAAATAAGATTGAATTAGAAATCCTTGTAACTTTTGCTACAGACTGTGAGTTACTGGGAACAAGTGCAAGAAAGCTGAAGCAATATTGGGAGAATTGAACAGATATTAACGAAGATATAATTTGACAGTGAGAGTCAGGGAATTAGAATACTCAAGGATGATATTTCTTGAGTTGTCCCGATGAAATCACATACTCTTTGATTACTGTTCTTGATTTAGAACTTGAGTTATGTGTGTCGATCCATCACAGGTAGTGGATCTTTTATGTTTGCATGAGATTGCATAACACGAAGAGAATATTAATTGATTCTAATGCCCAGGACTGAGATGACCTGATTTTCGAAGTTGGAGTTAACTTCGATAGATGGATATCCATGTCAAGATCGGATACAAATCTTGATGGCGTTGATGTGAAATGGGATCAATTCTGGAACGAAGAATTGAGATAGATTCATTGCATTTTAGCATTGATATATGTTGTTATGCATTAATTTATTTGATTGCCTATATCTGTTGATTATACTGAGATGAATCTCACCGGAGTTTATCCGGCTGTTGTTTTGTTTTGTATGTGTGCACTACAACAGATAGGCGAGAGCTGAATTGACTTGGCAAGGGTAATAAATAGCTTTTGCGATACAAGTTGAGATCTTTAGTCTTCTGCTGTTATTAAAAAAAATTGTTACGAACCAAATGTCATGTAATAAATTCTTTTGGATTAACTAATCGCCCAAGTAGATGAGATTAGACTAATTGTGGGAAGAGAGTCTCACAACAGGTGGTATCAGAGCCCACTACACCATTAAGTTATGAAACTAGATGAGTGGGGTATATTGAGTCTTCCCGCTTGATTTATTGCATTCTTGCATGGTATACGTCTTACTGTTTTGAATTTATATCACTTGATTACTGTGATTACATGGTAAGAGTATGCCGAAGAGTTATAAGAATTACATGCTCTTCGAAGTGATTTGTAGCATGTATTGACTGAAGTATGAATCAGAACTCGATCTCTTGAGAAGTAGCACATTGATGTGTGCTAATCAGAGGAGGGACTGAGATTTGTTATTGATATGATGAAGAATTGTGAACAATCTCTTTGATTTTTAGATATGCCTCCTCGAAGAACAATTACCCGGCAGACAGGAAATATTCCACGAACAGAGCAGGGTAGTACATCGACTGATACTATGAATGCAGCTGCTACTCTGATGGAAACATTGTTGAAACGATTTCAGTCTTTTAAACCACCAACTTTGACAGGGACAGAAAATTCCATAGACTGTGAGAACTGGTTGGAAGACATAGAACAGTTATTTGAAGCACTTGATTATACCAATGATCGTCGGGTGAAATTGATAGTACACCAGTTGCATGGTCTTGGTAAAAGCTGGTGGATAGCAACAAAGAAAGCACATGAAAATCAGGGTACTGTGATTACTTGGGCAGTATTTCGAACAGCTTTCTATCAAAGATTCTTCCCCGTTTCGTATCGAAAGGATAAAGGAGCAGAGTTTGCAAACTTGAGACAGGGGCAGTTGAATATTGAAGAATATTTTGCTAATTTACCAGTTTGCTTAAATTTGCTCCACACGTTGCTATCAGCGATGAAGCACAAGCTGATCAGTTTATTAATGGATTGAATCCTGATGTCTTCACTTTGGTGAACACTGGCCGACCAAATACTTTTGCCGATGCGTTGAATCGCGCAAAAGGAGCAGAAGCTGGATTGCTAAGGCAGCAAAGAGCACAATTTGTGCCAGCAGCAGCCAAATCAGCACAAGAGAACCCACAGATTCCACCACCCCCTTGTTTTGATGTTGGAAGCAGCGGTAGTGTAAAGAAAAATTTCTTCAAAGGAAAAGGAAAACAATTCAAGCGTTCAGGTACCAGTAGCTCCTCCAGTTCAAGTGAATTCAAACAATTGCGAGCTGGACAGAAATCTGGTGATTACTGTACCAAGTGTGGAGGCAAACACAACACGGAACAGTGTAGAGGAGTGTTGGGCCTTTGCCGCATTTGTAATCAACCTGGACATTTTGCAAGAATCTGCCCTCAACGTGGTGCTGGAAGTTCACAGAATACAGGGGCATCGAGATCATTTCCACCCCCGAGAAAGACAAGCATCTTTTGTGCATTCCTTCCAACCACAGAATCAACAACAAGGTAGACAAGGAGGAAGCCAGATAGTGAGCCAACCGTCCTAAAAAACCAAGCACGAGTGTTTGCATTGATCGAAGAGCAAGCACAAGCAGCTCCTGATGATGTTATTGCAGGTAACTGCTATCTGTGTCATTTTCCTGCTTACAACAAGGTAGACAAGGAGGAAGCCAGATAGTGAGCCAAACCTCCTAAAAAACAAGCACGAGTGTTTGCATTGATCGAAGAGCAAGCACAAGCAGCTCCTGATGATGTTATTGCAGGTAACTGCTATCTGTGTCATTTTCCTGCTTATGTGTTAGTGGTTACAGGTGCTTCACACACGTTTATTTCTGAGCATTTTGTTATAACACATTCGTTGCCTACTGAATCATTGACTGAGGTAGTATCAATTTCTTCACCTCTGGGAAGGGGTATGTTATCAGTAAAAGCAGTTAGGAATTGTATACTACAGTTGAAGGTCATGATATTGAGATTGATTGTATTGTACTTGGGTTGTCTGATTTTGATTGCATAATCGGCATAGATATGTTAACCAAGTACAGGGCAACAGTGGACTGTTTCTAGAAAATAGTTCGATTTCGACCTGGGAAAATTGATGAGTGGAAATTTTATGGGAAAGGATCTCGAGCCAGAATTCCTTTGATTTCTGTGATTTCTATGACTAAGTTATTACAGAAAGGAGTAGAGGGATTCCTGATTTACGCAGTAGATGCAATGAAAAATAGCCCGAAACTGGTTGATATACCAGTAGTTTGTGAGTTTGCTGATGTCTTTCCTGATGAGATACCAGGATTGCCTCCATATCGAGAGGTAGATTTCAGCATTGAACTAATGCCAGGTACACAGCCGATATCAAAAGCACCGTATCGAATGACACCAATTGAATTGAGGGAATTGAAGGAGCAGCTTGAAGATCTTCTGGCCAAAGGGTACATTAGACCAAGTGTTTCCCCTTGGGGCGCTCCGGTATTATTTTTACGCAAGAAATATGGATCAATGAGGCTATGTATTGACTACCGGCAATTGAATAAAGCAACGGTAAAGAATAAATATCCTTTACCGTGAATAGATGATTTATTTGATCAGCTGCAGGGTTCGTCAGTATATTCGAAGATTGATTTGAGATCTGGATATCATCAATTGAGAGTAAGAGATGAGGATATATCGAAAACTGCATTTCGAACGAGGTATGGTCACTCTGAGTTCATCGTTATGCCGTTTGGATTGACAAATGCTCCAGCAGTGTTTATGAGTTTGATGAACAGGGTATTTCTAAGATATCTTGATGATTTTGTGATCATATTTATTGATGACATTCTGATCTATTCTAAGAATATGTGAGATCATGCAAACCATCTTAGGACAGTTTTGCAAACTCTGAGAGATGAGAAATTATATGCTAAACTATCGAAATGTGAGTTTTGGTTGCGAAAGGTGATCTTTATTGTCCATATCATTTCTGGAGATGGTATTTCTGTTGATCCAAGCAAGATAGAAGCTGTGATTAATTGGCCTAGACCAACATCGGTGCCAGAAATTCGAATTTTTATGGGTCTTGCAGGGTATTATCGACGGTTTATCCAGGATTTCTCGAGTATTGCAAAGCCTATAACTCAATTGACACAGAAGAATGCACCGTTTATTAGGTCAGAGGCTTGTGAAAATAGTTTTCTTGAACTGAAGAAGAGACTAACTACGCACCAGTGTTGACAATTCCGTCAGGTACTGGGGATTTTGTGGTGTATTGTGATGCTTCTCACCAAGGATTGGTGTGTGTTTTGATGCAACGAGGACATGTGGCATACGCCTCGAGATAGCTAAAAACACATGAAATCCGATATCCAATTCATGATCTTGAACTGGCAGCCATTGTGTTTGCACTAAAGATATGGCGGCATTATCTTTATGGTGAAAAATTTGAGATCTTTTCTGATCACAAGAGTCTAAAGTATTTGTTTTCGTAGTCTGAATTCCATATGAGGCAGCGAAGATGGCTGCATTTATTGAAAGACTTTGACTGTGAAATCAAATACTATCCAGGGAAGTCCAATGCAGCAGTTGATGCCTTGAGTAGAAAGATTTGTGCTTTGTCTTTGACTACGATGAAGGTGTCTCGTTTGATAGAAGATTGCTGTATTTCTAAATATTTATTTGAAACAGATAGAAAACCGATGAGAATTTGTGCTATAAGTGCTGAACCTGAACTGTTGATTCGAATTAAAGAAGCACAAAAGAAGGATTTGAATATACAAAAATCTGTTGAAATGGTTAAGTCTGGACATTCATCAGAATATAGAGTGAGCACTGATGATATTTTATATGTGAATAACAGACTTCTTGTTCCAGATATAACAGAATTGAAAACTCGGATTTTGAATGAGGCTCATAGAAGTAGATTCAGTGTGCATCCTGGAGGTAGGAAGATGTACAATGATTTGAAAAAGCAGTACTGGTGGAAACAAATGAAGACTGATGTGGCTAATTTTGTTTCGAAGTGCTTGACTTGCCAACAGGTGAAAGCTGAAAGGAAGAAACCTGCTGGTTTATTACAAAGTCTGTCCATTCCTGAATGGAAATGGGATCACATTTCTATGGACTTTGTAACGAAATTACCAAAATCATCCCGATGTTGTGATGCTATTTGGGTAATTATCGATAGGTTAACGAAATCTGCTTGTTTTATTCCTTATCGAATGACCTATCGACATGATCAAATGACAGATCTCTATATTAAAGAAGTGGTTAGACTTCATGGTATACCAAAATCGATTGTATCTGATAGAGATCCAAGGTTTACTTCACACTTTTGGAGTAGCTTGGAACAAGCTCTAGGTACGAAATTGCATTTGAGCACTGCATATCATCCTCAAACTGATGGACAAACTAAAAGAACAATTCAGATTCTGGCCATGCCGCGCACGTTGCGGCAAGCGTGCGGCCGAGTGCCGCACGCTATGTGGTGGCGGCGTCCGCCGCAGAATTTGACGCTATGTAATCGGATGTTGTTAATCGAATCAATATAAATTCTGGTTTGATAGATAACCGCTGATTTTGTTTGAGACACCTAAGGGCAATCCAGACAATTAGACAATCAATCTGATTTTCGGATATACTCACTGAAGACGCGATTCATCAAATCCATGAAAACAGCTGGGGCATTCGTCAACCCAAACGGCATGACCAGGAACTCATAATGCCCATATCGAGTCCGAAAAGCTTTCGAGGATCCATGTTTGTACTTTACATGTATGCTGTTGGTGCTATTGATGTTTGGATGCTTAGAGCAGTAGTATTGGACTTTGGTGTTACATAGCAAGATTCATTACCACTGGTGGAATTTTCATACAACAACAGCTATCAAACCAGTATTGAAATGTCTCCGTTTGAAGCGTTGTATGGAAGGAAATGCCGTTCACCATTATATTGGGATGATGTATCAGAGGTACCTGAATTGGGACAAGATTTGATTAGAGAAATGACTGAGAAACTGAAGTTAATTCAGCAGAGAATGAGAACATCGCAGCATAGACAGGCCAGGTACGCAAATACCAGACGTAGACCTTTGAATTTTGAAACAGGGGACAAAGTATTTTTGAAAATTTCTCCTTTCAGAGGTACAATCAGATTTGGTAAACGAGGGAAATTGTCTCCAAGATTTATTGGGCCTTATGAAATTCTTGAAAAGATAGGCGATCTCGCTTATCGACTGGCATTACCTCCATATCTTGCTGGTATACATGATGTCTTTCATGTATCTATGCTAAGAAAATATCTGCCTGATGTATCTCATGTTATTCCTGCCGAAGAAGCTGAACTCAATGAAACTTTGAGCTATTTTGAACAGCCGATACAGATTCATGATCGAAAAGAAAAACAACTCCGAACCAAGATTATTCCATTGGTGATGGGTTTATAGACTCTTGTATATGACAATCTTTATATATGATATTCGCATTTATTTATATGGCATTCTTTACTTTCATTGTGTTGTATGATGATTAACAATTGCGTTGAGTAAAGAGCTAGAATACACTAAAGTGTATGTTAGATGTGATAGTGGGTATGACGGCTATCATGAAACACATCTAATAGTCACTGTGTATTCTGAACATGTTCCTAGTCGATTGGGCCGTCAAAATGAGGATAAGGCCGCCCGAGTTCGAGACTAGTATCTGCGATGCGAAGTTCCATGTTTCATTGGTAGGGAACATTGTGATGTTCTGAGCATGCAGATAGATAGTGACCTGGTGATCTATCGAACTACCCTCGTTCGGACTTTCCAAGTGGTTACCATTTGTCAAGTGGATAAGTCCGAGGTCTTGGTTGTACTGATTAGTCCTCACGACTCAAAAAGTCATTGAGACTCTACATGATAGGCGTCTCACTTTGACCCGTTTTCCGACTCACTTGGGGTCATAAGGCGTCGGGATTGGGTGAGACCCCGATGCATGTAGGAGTCGATGTATCGTTGTCGAGGATTCACCGCTCGCAGACATACGTGGATATCCTATGCTATCTGAGGGGATAATAGTGTATAAATCTCTGGCCAGAGTACTTTAAGTGTTTTAGGTAAATGTGTTTACCTAGTTACACTCGCGATGTCACTATTCGATCTCCAAGATGTATGCATAGCTATCGGATCTATAGCGACTCTCCATTTACCAATGGTCGTTGATCTGATCGGGATATATGGATTGAAAGGACCGTACTGTACGCTAACCGCGACCAACTGGTTCTTGCAGGCATTATCAGTGATACCTAGGGGATCATGGGGCGATGTTGCTAGACGCTTTTACCATGATCCATTGGGCAGGTCCAGAACTGTGATTCCGGAGCCACAAGGGTTGTGGGCCCACGACTAGCTGTATCCCTGAACCATTGAGGGTCACACAAGTACTGGATTTGAGAATCCCGCACGGATACTCAGCTCAATGTGTTGAGCATGAGAAGAGGATTTTGGGGAGTGCGACTTCCTAAAAGTCAACAGGGGTCAAATCGTGATTCCCGACGTTGAGGGGCAAAACGATCATTTTGCACTGGGGTTCTGAAAAATGGTTTTTCAGATTATAATATTCAGTTTTGGAAACTGAGTCGATCGGTCCGATCTGATCGGCGATCGGAGTTACGATGAAGTCTCGGTGATGGGGATGAACTGAATGTTCATCCGTTGGACCCGGGCCCGTTGGGCCGGTCCAAATCCAACACTAAGATCTATTTAATGTGGATTAGACTTCATAACTATACACTTGATACATAATCAACCCTAAACCTAGCATCATAACCGCCGCCCCATATCTTCTTCAACCTCACGCCGCGGCCGCCGCCTTCGCTCGCCGCCACCGCTCGCCGGAAAA
>KV010389.1:79081-91799 GCA_001598015.1 Dorcoceras hygrometricum | reverse complement strand
TTATTTGTATATTCGATATGTTGAATCCGCATATTTTAAATTATGATTTAAAATAATTGTTGAGACCAAATTTTCAAAAATAAAATCCCTCGTTTTAAATATGATTTAAAACTAATATCAAGATTAAAAGTTTATTCGATAAACTAAGGAAATTTAAATCTGTTTAAATTATCCCTACCTTCCATCAACAATGGGTGTACGCCGATGCTACCCGCATACATGGCCCGGCTCATATTATTGAGGGGGTTATGTATGCCAGAAAGCTGTACATGCCATTGACACCTGTTGTGAGTCGGTTGGAACTCCCTTTAACGTTGGCTCATATTATTGGGGACGTTAAGGGGACCGTCCTTCACGACTCAACATTGATTGGTCATCTTGACACGTGATAGTAATCGGCGTCATATTATTGGGCCCTTACTGGACGTGAGGTAAATACATGGAGGTTGCACCGGTTGCAATTGGGCTCTACCTTTTGGGGTTCATGGTTGGCTTATATTATTCGGGACCATGATCGCTCGATTGGACTCTGTGTACCCACTAAGGAAACTTGCTTTCCCGATTTCATTAGAGGGTGGTGAAATCGTTAAAATAGTGGGAGGGTAATTCGTAAAACTAAATGACCTTGTTTTATGTCTTAGAGTTTTTCATATATAGTTAGTAATGCATGTCTGTTTTTCTTTGAAGTATAAACTACATTTATAATGTCTTCGATCAAAAACCCACTCGCTGCTATACTGGATAGCAACAAGTTCACCGGTCTGAACTATCAAGACTGGCTTCGCAACCTCAACATTGTGTTGGCTTCGTAGAAACTTCTCTATACGATAGAGAAGAGCCCTCCGAAGGAAGCCCCTGCCGATATCAGCCCTGAGAAGCTGACTACGCTTAAACAATGGTGGGACGACGAGCTTAAGACTCGATGCTATGTGATGGCATCGATGTCCAATGAAATGCAACGGCGCTTTGAGAAGAAGAAGTATGTTGCTGACATACTCTTTCATCTCAAGGAACTGTATGGGGAGAACTCTAGACATGAGAGGTTCACCGCTGTCAAGGAGCTTATGACGAGCCGCATGCACGATGGGACTTTGGTCCGCGAGCATGGCGTCCGTATGATTGGGCTCGTTGAAAAGCTGGCGGGCCTTGATATCACACTTCCACACGAGCTGTCTGTGGATGTGCTTCTCCTCTCACTACCCGCTGCATTCGACCCCTTTGTGGTCCACTTCAACATGAACAAGCTGGCAGCCACCCTTGAAGAGGTGGTTAACATGCTGGTCGTGTTTGAGGGAACCATAAAGAAGGACAAGCCCGTCCTCCTTATGGGCTCTTCTTCCTCTGCGAAGAGGGGGCCCAGACGCAAGGGTAAGAAGCGTTCTGCCCCTGCGAAGGAGGAAAAACCCACTAAGAAGCCCAAGGCAAAGGCCTCCAAGCCAAACAAGTCCGAGGATGTTTGCCACCATAAGCCTGGGAATTGGAGGAGGAACTGCAAGGAGTACCTCGAGCAGTTGCGAACTGCAAAAGGTATGTTCTATATCGAAATAAATATGTCTCTTAATTCGACTTCTTGGGTACTTGATACCGGATGTGGATCTCATATCTGCAATGATTTGCAGGTGATGACAAGAAGCCTACGTCTTAGAGAGGGTGAGTACCCACTTGAGGCTGGGCAATGGATCAAGAGTTGCTGCAGTAGCTATAGGAGATGTCTATTTATTTCTGTCTTCAGATTTTAAGTTGTTATTGAAAGATGTTTTATTTGTTCCCGAATTAATAAAGAACATTATTTCTGTTTCTATGCTTGATAGTGATGGATATTCTTGTGTTTTTGCTAATTCGATTTGCAATATATACAAGAATGAATGTTTGATTTGTATTGGGGAACGCGAAAACGATCTGTACACCTTAAAATTAAAACCAGTTCCAACTGGCGATGTGGAAACACATACAACAACAATTAAAAGGAATACTCATACATGAGGATTTGGGGATGTCCTGCTTACGTGAAGCAGACAGTGGGAGATAAGCTGGATACTAGATCCATCTTATGCTACTTCATCGGGTATCCAAAGAATTCTATTGGATACTACTTCTACTATCCAAACGACAAAAGTGTTTGTTTCTAGGAATGCCACCTTTATGGAAAGGGAGTTTCTACTTGATAGAAAAGGTAAAATAGTAGAACTCGAAGAGGTTCGAGAACCATCTGAAGTACCAAGTGAGTCTCCCGCACCTCAAGAGCCAGTACCAGAAATGGTAGCACCTAGGAGATCCGAAAGGGTTCCTAGGGCTCCTGAAAGATATGGTTTCCTTCTTGAAGATGATCAGAGTGATCAAGTTGTTGGATGTGATCCAAGGACTTTCAAGGAGGAAATTTCCGATGCTGATTCTAATTTGTGGCTTGAAGCAATGCAGTCTGAGATTGACTCGATGCATGCGAACCAAGTTTGGACTCTTGTTAATCCTCCCGAAGGAATTGTTCCTATCGGGTGTAAGTGGATATACAAGAGAAAACTTGGGCCTGATGGTAAGGTATTGACCTACAAGGCAAGACTGGTCGCGAAAGGTTACACTCAGAGGCAAGGTGTTGACTATGATGAAACCTTCTCACCAGTCGCAATGTTCAAGTCAATTAGAATCTTACTAGCCATAGCCGCATGGTACGACTATGAGATATGGCAAATGGATGTGAAAACTGCGTTCCTTAATGGGAACATTAAGGAAGAGATCTATATGACGCAGCCTGAGGGTTTCACATCTGTAGGAAGTGAGCATAAGGTATGCAAACTTCAGAGATCTATCTACGGTCTCAAACAAGCATCGAGGAGTTGGAACCTGAGATTCCGAGCAGTTGCGAACTGCAAAAGGTATGTTCTATATCGAAATAAATATGTCTCTTAATTCGACTTCTTGGGTACTTGATACCGGATGTGGATCTCATATCTGCAATGATTTGCAGGTGATGACAAGAAGCCTACGTCTTAGAGAGGGTGAGACCCACTTGAGGCTGGGCAATGGATCAAGAGTTGCTGCAGTAGCTATAGGAGATGTCTATTTATTTCTATCGTCAAATTTTAAGTTGTTATTGAAAGATGTTTTATTTGTTCCCGAATTAATAAAGAACATTATTTCTGTTTCTATGCTTGATAGTGATGGATATTCTTGTGTTTTTGCTAATTCGATTTGCAATATATACAAGAATTTATGTTTGATTGGTATTGGGGAACGCGAAAACGATCTATACACCTTAAACTTAAAACCAGTTCCAACTCGCGATGTGGAAACACATACAACAACAATTAAAAGGAAACACGATAGCTTGAACCCAGCACAACTTTGGCAAGCTAGGCTAGGTCATATTTCCCTAAGAAGGAAGAACAAGTTAGTTAGGAGTGACATGTTTGATTTGTCAGATATTAACTCCCTACCGACTTGTCAGTCTTGTCTCAAGGGAAAGATGACTAAATAACCCTTCAAGGGCAAGCCTGAACGTGCTCAAGGCCAATTGGATTTGATCCATACTGATGTGTGTTGCCCACTTAGCATTGGTACTAAGTACGGTCACACATACTTCATCACCTTTACCGATGATTACTCTAGGTATGGGTACTTGTACTTAATGAAGCACAAGTCTGAATCCTTTGAAAGGTTCAAAGAATTCAAGGCTGAAGTAGAAAAACAGTTATAAGGTATGCAAACTTCAGAGATCTATCTACGGTCTCAAACAAGCATCGAGGAGTTGGAACCTGAGATTCTATGAAACAATTAAGGAATTTGGTTTCGTCAAGAATCCCGAGGAGCCATGTGTGTATAAGAAGGTAGTTAAAAGAGCTGTGACATTCCTTGTACTTTATGTTGATGACATTCTACTCATTGGGAATGATGTAGGAATGTTGCAGTCAACTAAAGTATGGTTGTCTCGTAGATTCTCGATGAAGGACATGGGTGAAGCGTCCTATATTCTTGGAATACAGATCTATCGGGATAGATCGAAAAGGATGCTCGGACTCACCCAAGCTACCTACATCGATACCATACTTAAGCGGTTCTATATGGAAGAGTCCAAGAGAGGACACCTACCTATGAGCCACGGGGTCACTCTATCTAAGTCTATGTGTCCAAAGACTGATGAGGAGATAGAGAGTATGACACGTGTGCCATATGCCTCGGCAATAGGTAGTATTATGTATGGCATGATCTCAACTAGACCGGATGTCGCATATGCTCTGAGTGTCACGAGCCGCTATCAGGTCAACCCCGGCCAATTGCATTGGAAGGATGTGAAAGATATTCTTAAGTACTTGCGAAGGACTAAGAATATGTTCATGGTCTATGGGTGGTGAACTGAAATTGGAAGGCTACACTGATTCTAGCTTCCAATGTGACGTGGATGATTTGAAGTCTACCTCTGGATTTGTATTCATGCTCAATGGTGGTGCTGTCTCTTGGAAGAGTTCCAAGCAAGACACCATCGCGGATTCAACCACTGAGGCTGAGTACATCTCAGCATCAGCTGCTGCTAAGGAGGCGGTTTGGATAAGGAATTTCGTCCAAGAGTTGGGCGTCATTCCTGATGGAGTTGGTCCAGTCCCGGTGTACTACGACAACACGGGTGCCGTTGCGCAAGCAAAGGAGCCTAGGTCTCACCAAAGATCCAAACATATACTGAGGAAATACCACATAATCCGGGATATTGTGGCTAGAGGTGACATAGCAGTTGAGAGGGTCGCCTCTGCAGACAACATTGCTGATCCACTTACGAATCCCTTGCCAGGACCGTTGTTTGAAAAACATCGCAAAACAATGGGACTGCGTCTGATGAGTAGTTGGCTATAGGGCAAGTGGGAGATTGTTAGAGTAGATGCCCAACTAGCCAACTTGTGGCGTGTGGGTTTTATTGACTCTTGTGTACAACAATCTTAATATATGGTATTCGCATTTCTTTATGGCATTCTTTATTTTCATTATGATCATAATGTTAACAATTGTGTTGGATAAAGACCTAGAATGCATCATAGTGTATGTTAGATGTGATAGTGGATATGATGGCTATCATGAAACACATCTAATAGTCACTGTGAATTCTGAACTCGTTCCTAGTCGATTGGGCCGTCAAAATGAGGATAAGGCCGCCCGAGATTGAGACTAGCATCTGCGATGTGAAGTACCATGTTTCATTGGTAGAGAACATTGTGATGTTCTGAGCATGTAGATGGATAGTGACCTGGTGATCTATCGAACTACCCTCGTTCGGACTTTCCAAGTGGTTACCATTTGTCGAGTGGATAAGTTCGAGGTCTTGGTTGTACTGATTAGTCCTCACTACTCGAAACGCCATTGAGACTCTACATGATAGGCATCTCACTTTGACCCGTTTGCCGACTCACTTGGGGTCATTAGGCGGCGGGATTGGGTGAGGTCCCGATGCATGTAGGAGTCGATGCTTCGTTGTCGAGGATTCACCGCTCGCTCTCATGCGTGGATATCCTATGCTATCTGAGGGGATAATAGTGTATAAATCTCTGGCCAGAGTACTGGATGTGTTTTAGGTAAATGGGTTTACCTAGTTACACTCGCGATGTCACTATTCGATCTCCAAGATGTATGCATAGTTATCGGATCTTTAGCAACTCTTGATTTACCAATGGTCGTTGATCGATCGGGATATATGTATTAAAAGGACCGTACTGTACGCTAACCACGACCAACTGGTTCTTGCAGGCACTATCAGTGATACCTAGGGGATCATGGGGCGATGTTGCTAGGCGCTTTACCATGATCCGATGGGCAAGTCCGAAATTGTGATTTCGAAGTCACAATGGTTGTGGGCCCACGGCTAGCTGTATCCCTGAACCATTGAGGGTCACACAAGTACTGGATTCATGATTCCCGCACGGAAACTGAGCTCAACGTGTTGAGCATAGGAGGAGGATTTTAGGGAGTGCGACTTCCTAAAAGTCAACAGGAGTCAAATTGCGATTTCCCAAAGTTGAGGGGCTAAACTGTAATTTTGGTCTAGGATATCTGAAAAATTGTTTTTTGCATTATAATATTCAGTTTTGGAAACTGATTCGATCGGTCCGATCTGATCGTCGATCGGAGTTATGATGAAACCGTGGTGATTTAATTGAACCGGATGTTCATATGGACTTGGGCCTGACCCAAGTCCAGATGGGCCGGACCAAGCCCACTACAAGTCTATTAATTAAAGACTTAGGGCATTAATCACTACACTTGATCACTAACTAAAACCCTAGCCTCTAATCTCGGCCGACCCCTCCTCTCCCTACCTCACGCCGCCGTCGACACCATCGTGCGCCGCCTTGCGCCGCCGCGCCACCGCCGTGTCCCGTCGCCGCCGTGATCGGACTTGTTCAGATCGTCTTGACGAGAATCCGATCGTGATAAAATCCGTCAGATCTTCTAGTGCAGATTGACTGAGGAATCGTATTTCCGGTCGTGGACCTGATTAGACGATCTACCGCCGGCCTACCTTTTTAAGTGTCGGTTGCCTTGTGAAACTGGTCGGAGCCAGGCGCCTAGACGCCAGCAAGGTAACGATTCAAACATCCTATGTATGGATTATAGAATTGTATTGATGTATTGAACGCTTCTCGGGGCAAAAATTTTAAACTTCCGCTGCGCCCCCGGGAAACGGGATCCGGATCCGCCATTGTCGCCAACAAATATCAGACATATTAAACATGTCACTCCTAACAAACTTGTTCATTCTCTTCAATGAAATATGACCTAGCCTAGCATCCAAAGTTGTGCCGGGTTCAGACTATCGTTTTTCCTTTTGATTTTTGTTGTATGTGTTTCCACATCGTGATTCGGAAATTCTCTCAATTTTAAGTTGTACAGATCGTTTTTGTGTTCCCCAATTCCAATTAAACATTCATTCTGTAAATATTGAAAATCGAATTAGCAAAATGAAAAGAATATCCATCACTATCAAGCATAGAAACGGAAATAATGTTCTTTATTAATTCGGGAACAAATAGAATATTCAACAACAACTTATAATTCAAATAAGTAAATAGACATCTCCAATTGCTTCGGCCTCAACCCTTTCTCCGTTGCCAAGCTTCAAGTGGGTCTCACCCTCCCTAAGACGCTGACTTCTTATCATATGCAAGTCGTTGCAGATATGAGAGCCACATTCGGTATCAAGTACCCAAGAAGTCGAGTTAAGAGACATATTTATTTCAATGTATAATATACTTTTTGTAGTTCGCAACTTCTCGAGGTAATCCCGACAGTTCCTCCTCCAATGCCCAGGCTTGTGGTAGTGGTGGCAAACTTCCACAGATTTTTTTGTCTTTGGAGCCCTTTCCTGGGCTTCTTGGCGGGCTTTTCCTCCTTCGCAGTGGCAGAACGGTTCTTATCCTTGCGTTTGGGCCCCTTCTTCGTAGAGGAAGAAGAGCCCAAAATAAGGACGGACTTTTCCTTCTTTATGGTCCCCTCAAACACTACAAGCATGTTTACCATCTCTTCAAGGGTGGCATAAAGCTTGTTCATGTTGAATTTGACCACAAAGGGGTCGAACGCAGCAGGGAGGGAGATGAGAAGGAGATCCACAGACATCTCATGTGGAAGTGTGATTTCGAGGCCCACTAGGTTCTCAATGATCCCAATCATATGGACCCCATGCTTGCGGACCGAAGTCCCGGCCCGCATGCGGCTCGTCATGAGCTACTTGACAGTAGTGAACCTCTCTGTCCGAGAGTTCTCCCCATACAGCTCCTTGAGGTGATGATGTATGTCAGCAGCATACCCCGTCTTCTCGAATCGTCGCTGCAATTCGTTGCACATTGATCCCATCATATATCATCGTGCTTTAAGTTCGTCATCTCACCATTTTTCTAGCTTTGCCAGCTCCTCAGGACTGGCATTAGCAGCGACCTCCTTCAGAGGGCTCTTCTCTAGGGTGTAGAGAAGTTTCTCTGAAGCAAACACAATCTTAAGATTGTGGAGCCAATCTGATAGTTTAAGACAATGAACTTGTTGCTATCCAGTATAAAAGCAAGTGGAGTTTTGATCGAAGACATAATTATAGCAGTTTATACTGAAAGGAAAAACAGGCATGCATTACAGACTATTCATGAAAAATGCTAAGACAAAAAACAAGGTCATTTAGTTTTATGAATTACCCTCCCATTATTTTAACGATTTCAACCCTCTAATGAAATCGAGAAAGCTAGTTTTCTTAGTGGGTACACATAGTCCAATCAAAAAATCACGGTCGTGAATAATATTAGCCAACCATGATCCTCAAAAGGTAGAGCTCAATTGCAACATGTGCAACCTCCATGTATTTATTTCACGTCCAGTAAGGGCCCAATAATATGACGTCGATTACTATCACGTGTCAAGATGACCCATAAATGTTGATTTTTAATGGACGATCGTCATGACGTCCCCAATAATATGAGCCAACGTCATGGGAGTTCCATCCAACTCACAGTAAGTTTCAATGGCGTGCACAACTTTCTGGCACACAGAACCCCCCAATAATATGAGTCGGGTTATATGTGCGGGTAGCATTGACATACATCCACCGTTGATGGAAGGTAGAAAATTTTAAACAATATTTAAATTCCCTTAGCTTCTTGATTTTATCGAATAAACTTTTGTTTTATTATCAATTTAGAAGTCATGGACTAACATTTTCTAAGACTGCTTCCAGGTCATTGGAGTGGCTAAAGTCACTTAAAAACCAACTTCCTAAGACAAAGCAACACCCCTCAGTGAGTCTAGCCGGTACAAGTCATTTTTAAGCCGGTCTATGAAGGACTCTCTCAGATCCCATTTTGTCACACAACCTCATAATTATCAATCAACTATGTTCCTTCAATTTAATCATGAAACTTTAATCTTGATATAACTTTTAAATCAAATTTAAAATGAGGGATTTTAATTTTGAAATTTGGTCTCAATAATTTTAAATCAAATTTAAAAGTCGCGGATTCAACAGATACATATCACATATATAAGAGGGATGATCGATAACGGAGCTATGCGATCCGTGGCTGCCAAGCAAGGATCTAGGTCCAATCCTAGGTGATATGCAGTATGCAAATGCAACCATATTACATAAACTTCCAGGTTTACATGTCTTCGGTCTTCAATATCTTTGATCAGCATCTCCACCATCTTCAACAATATCTCCCACTAAGTCTAATATTTACATTTAAATATCCATGACAAACAGGGATACATTTAAAGGGGTGGGTATGGGCTAAAAACCAGGCCCACTTTAATATGATTTCAACAATATTAAAACCAAGAAATGTAAACCTAGCATACACCTAACACATTGGTCATGTCTCTCGATCATCCCAAACAACATTATCTATTCAATTAATCCAATTAATTGACATAAATAAAATAATCAAATCAAATTTGATTTTATCCAATAAAATCATATTTTAAATATAAAATCATATTTTATAAATAAAATCAAATTTTTTTATTTTAGTTGCATCAAATAATTTTGGGCTTAGAACACTTTTAGGTCAATATCTCAAAATATTTCAAAAATAATTTTTGGTCCAACAAAAATTCCCGATAGCAAGTATCGGCCCAAAACCCTGTCGGGCCGCCCGGGATAGGCCCGGAAACATTGGCTTCAAGTCCATCATTGTGGCTTCATCATAATCTCGATCGAGGATCAGATCAAACCGATCTACATAGTTTACAAAACTGAACATTATGATGTTAAATCAATTTTTCAGACCACCTAATCCAAAATAGCAGTTAGTCCCCTATCATATTTAAGGATAATCATACTAGTCCAAGCTAATTTAAAAATATCACATTTCCATCCCCAGCTAATTTTATGAGGTCACTTTCATCCTTCCTCCTACTATACTCAACAAATTGAGCTTAATTTCCGTACGAAATTGAGAAACCAGTACTTCTGTGACCCTCAATGGTTCAGGGATACAAGTAGCCATGGGCTCACAACTTTTATGACTCCGAAAATACATTTTCAGACTTATCCATCGGATCATGGTAACGCATCTAGCAATATCGCCACATGATCCCCTAGGTATCACTGATAGTGACTGCAAGAACCAGTCGATCATAGTTAGCTTATAGTACCGTCCTTTCAGCTCAAATATCCCAATCAAATCAACGACCATTGGTAAATCGAGAGTCGCTAGAGATTCGATAGCCATGAATACTTCTTGGAGATTAAATATTGACATTGCATGTGCTACTAGGTAAACTCATTTACCTAAAACACATCTAGTACTCTACCAGATATTTGTCACACTATTATATCCTCAGATATCATAGGAATCCACGCACAAGGGCGAGTGGTGAATCCTCGGCAACGAAGCATCGTCTCCTACATGCCCAATCTCGCCACCTGATGACCCCAACTGAGTCGGTAAACAGGTCAAAGTGAGGCACCTATCATGTAGAGTCTCAATGACGTTTCGAGTCGTGAGAACTAATCTGTACAACCAAGACCTCGGACTTAATCCACTCAACAAATGATAACCACTTGTAAATTTCGAGCGAGGGTAGTTCGATAGATCACCAGGTCACTATCCATTGCATGCTCAGAACATCACTATGTTCCCTACCAATGAAACGTGATACTTTGCATCGCAGATGCTAGTATCAAGCTCGGGCGGCCCTTACCTCTTTTGGACGGCCAATAGACTAGGAACTAGTTTATAATACACAGTGACTATTAGATTTTTTTCATGATAGCCATCAAATCCACTATCACATCTAACATACACGATGGTGCATTCAAGGTCTTTATCCAACAATTGTAATCATGACAATGAAGATAAAGAATGCCATATAAATGCGATTCCATAAATAAAGATCGTTTACATAGAGTCAACAAGAACTCACGCGCCTAGTTGGGCACCTACTCTAACACAATCCACGTCTGACCTCTGGCCCTCTTCCTCGACATCCCGTAGACCCTTCCCTAAACCCCAAAATCGCTCAGCTTAGCCTCAACAGTAAAAACGCTCGACTCTAAACTCCTAGGCAGTCTCATCATGTTTTAAAAAGAGAAATTGCGTCGCATAATCTCAGATTCAGAAATTTCAAAATCAATGGAAATCGAAAGTATAAACACAAACCAGTAATATTAATGATAGGTGCAGTCAAAGGAGATTTGCACTTGCCTTGTATAGGAGAATTTACTATCGATGTTACGAAGCTGGAAACGGCGGAGAGCGTCGGGAATGCCACCGGTTTTTGGTGCAAAAGGACTAAGCTTGTGGTGTTAGAGTAGATGCCCAACTAGCCAACTTGTGGCGTGTGGGTTTATAGACTCTTGTATATGACAATCTTTATATATGATATTCGCATTTATTTATATGGCATTCTTTACTTTCATTGTGTTGTATAATGATTAACAATTGCGTTGAGTAAAGACCTAGAATCACTAAAGTGTATGTTAGATTTGATAGTGGGTATGACGGCTATCATGAAACACATCTAATAGTCACTGTGTATTCTGAACATGTTCCTAGTCGATTGGGCCGTCAAAATGAGGATAAGGCCGCCCGAGCTCGAGACTAGTTCGGACTTTCCAAGTGGTTACCATTTGTCGAGTGGATAAGTCCGAGGTCTTGGTTGTACTGATTAGTACTCACGACTCGAAACGTCATTGAGACTCTACATGATAGGCGTCTCACTTTGACCCATTTGCCGACTCACTTGGGGTCATAAGGCATCGGGATTGGGTGAGACCCCGATACATGTAGGAGTCGATGCATCGTTGTCGAGGATTCACCGCTCGCAGACATGCGTGGATATCCTATGCTATCTGAGGGGATAATAGTGTATAAATCTCTGGCCAGAGTACTAGAAGTGTTTTAGGTAAATGTGTTTACCTAGTTACACTCGCGATGTCACTATTCGATCTCCAAGATGTATGCATAGCTATCGGATCTACAGCGACTCTCGATTTACCAATGGTCGTTGATCTGATCGGGATATATGGATTGAAAGGACCGTACTGTACGCTAACCACGACCAACTGGTTCTTGCAGGCACTATCAGTGATACCTAGGGGATCATGGGGCGATGTTTCTAGACGCTTTACCATGGTCCGATGGGCAAGTCCGGAATTGTGATTCCGGAGCCGCAATGGTTGTGGGCCCACGGCTAGCTGTATCCCTGAACCATTGAGGGTCACACAAGTACTGGATTCGAGATTCCCGCACGGATACTCAGCTCAATGTGTTGAGCACGAGAAGAAGATTTTGGGGAGTGCGACTTCCTAAAATGTCAACTCGGGTCAAATCGAGATTTCCCGACGTTGAGGGGCAAAACGGTCATTTTGCACTGGGGTTCTGAAAAATGGTTTTTCAGATCATAGCATTCAGTTTTGGAAACTGAGTCGATCGGTCCGATCTGATCGGCGATCGGAGTTACGATGAAGTCACAGTGGTGGGGATGAACCGAATGTTCACCCGTTGGGCCGGTCCAAGCCTACCACTTAGTCTATTTAATTTGACTTAGGAGACTTCATGACACAATCAACTCACAACCTAACCCTAAAGCAAGAGCCGTCTCTTCCTCCTCTCCAAAAGCCGTCGTCGCCGTGCGCCGCCGCCGCCGCCCCCTCGAGTCGCCGGAATTTGTTCGGCCAATTCGACGAGGAGAATCCATCCACGCAGATCTCGTCAGGCCTTCTAGTGCAGGCTGACGAAGGAATGTCGAATCTGGTCGT
>KV010389.1:53932-64098 GCA_001598015.1 Dorcoceras hygrometricum | reverse complement strand
GGGATTGCGACTTCCTAAAAGTCAACAGGGGTCAAATCGTGATTTCCCGCTGTTGAGGGGCAAAACGGTCATTTTGCACTGGGGTTCTGAAAAATGGTTTTTCAGATCATAGTATTCAGTTTTGAAAACTGAGTCGATCCGTCCGATCTGATCGGCGATCGGAGTTACGATGAAGTTTCGGTGATGGGGATGAACCGAATGTTCATCCGTTGGACCCGGGCCCATTGGGTCGGATCCAAATCCATCACTAAGTATTCAATATAGACTTAGGAGACTTAATCAAAACACTTAAAAACTCCTAACCCTAGACCTAAGCTTGGCCGCCGCCCCTTCCCTTCTCTCAAAAGACGCCGCTGCCGCCGCCGCTAGTCGCCGCCGCCGCCGCCGTTCGCCGGAGTTGTTCCGACCAATCTTTAGAGGAGAGTCCGTCCGCGCCGATCTCGTCAGGCCTTCTAGTGCAGGCTGACGAAGGAATCCCGTCTCCGGTCGTGGACCTGATTGACGTTGTCTACCGCAATCTACCGTGAAGTGCCGCTTTCCTCGAGAAACTGGTCGGAGCCAGGCACGAGTTGCCAGCAAGGTAGTGATCTAAACGCCCTATGAATGTCATAGATTATCTGTTTGTAATTGAATTGTATTTATCGTTTCCCGGCAAATTTTGTTCTTCCGCTGCCTCGCCGAGAGGCGTGATCCGGATCCGCCGCGGCTACCCAACATGTGGGGAGGGGAAAAGGGGGAGGAGACGCTAACAGGGGAGAAAGTGTGAGGTCCGGGAGGTCCGAGGCTGAAAAGAGGGCGGGGAGTGATCGCCGGTGCCAAGAGGTTGCACGGACAATGAGCGGCTCCTGGCAGGCTTCTAGAGGCGAAATGGCACATGAATGAACCGATCCCACACCAGAATGAGAGGGATTACGAGAATGGAAAGTTATATATGTAATTGAGGTTAGTTGAGGAAGGTTTATCAGATATAATTGGTACTACTCATACCAACAAGGTGCATCTTCTTTTCGGGAGCTCATCGAGACTGGGATGTTATAGATGTAATTGAGGTTAGTTGAGGAAGGCTTATCAGATTTAATTGGTACTACTCATACCAACAAGGTGCATCTTATTTTCGGGAGCTCATCACTTAAGAACTCCAAAGTTAAGCGTGCTTGACTTGGGACAATTTTGGGATGGGTGACCCCCTGAGAAGTTTCTCATGGTGCGTGTGAGTGAGGAAAAAACTTCTCAGGGTGCGTGTGAGTGAGGACCAAATATGCTGGAAAGACCAGTTTTGGTACTGTGGAGACAGTCGTTAAAAACTGGGGCATTATAGAAAGAATTCTGTATTTTCTTTTCTGTCATGTGTGTGTGTGTATGTTGTTGTGGCCGAGACCCCTAGTTAGTTAGGGGTAAACAGGTGTTTTAGATTTGTTAAAATCTACTTGATAAGTTTGCTATTCAAAATCTTTATCTCCTCCCCTTATTTAAATTCCAAAAATTATGGATGACATATGAGGTTAAAACTTGGTTAAAAAAATGAGCATTTGAGAATTTTCTTGTAAAATTTCTAAACCATAGAGAATGACCTCAAAATAAATTTTATAATATAAAAAAGAAAATCATCTTTACCTCGGTGTTCTCATCGTCTCCATTCCTGTCTCGTAGCACCAGAATAAAATTCTAAAAAGATACTCATCATAAAATAATTTTAAATAATTAACAAAGGCATAATCAATATAACTATTAGAATAAGAGAAAATAATACAAAGGCATGTGATTCTAAACGGGCAAGATTTCTAGGTGTTACACTTCTGAAAATTCATTTAGAGTCGTTGGGACACGTTTGGCTAAATTCAGGAAATTCCAAGAGCTACATCGTATCAGAGTTGCCATTTTGAGAAAAAATACGGAAAATCATTTAATGAACAATATTAGGTACATTACGAGAATTAAACGCACATTTATTGAGCTTAAGGCAACAGCTCAGGATCCATCCGATGTGTCTACGAGTAACATTTATTACCGTTGGATCCAGAGAGAATATATATAAAATCATTTGAAATAAGATATATGATGTTATACCGTGATAAAGATAAAAACAGATTGCGAGATGATATTGAACAGAATCGTTTTATCAGTTGCTGAATCTTTAGGCTTTGGGCTTTGTATTCCTATACTTCAGAAAAGCCATAGAAACTTATTTTATACACAGCCTGTTAGCTGGTATAATTTGTGAGACTAGGAGTTTAGCTCGGATGCGGCCTGACTGACTGGAGTAGGATACTCTATATTTTTTCAAATCTTCTAGTGGAATCCTTCCTTAATTGAAAGAAGTGGAGACGTAGAAGCGTTGCTTCGAACTTCCAGAAATAAATTACTTCTCGCAATCTGATTTTAATTCAGCATACATTTGCATACACTGTTCACTGTTCGATTGACATTTTTCCGAATATATTTTATATTTCTCAAGAGAACAGATAATTGAGTTGTTGATTCAGTTGTTAACGCAACTAATCTGAAAATATTTTAAACACAAAAGCTTTCAAAGAGTTTATTCAACCCCCATTCTAAACTCTGTACTGTGTGTTTTCGATCCTATCAAGTGGTATCAGAGCGAGGACAGGGGTCCTAGTCTCCAAAGAAGCATTTTCTATACTTTTTGGGGGGGCTTATTGAGTTAAATGTGAATGGGTGAGAGAAGTACTGGATGAGTGACCTCCTAGGAAGCTCTCGTACGTCAAGCTGCTGACGTTGCACCACTTGATCTGATTGGCTAGGTGGGCTGTAAAAGTGAGACGCCATATCTACTGGGGATAAGAGCGACGGTCGAAAATGTTAGAGTAGATGCCCAACTAGCCAACTTATGGCATGTGGGTTCTTATTGACTCTTTGTATAACGATATTTATTTATGAAATTCGTATTCTTTTATGGCATTCTTTATCTTCATTATTTTATAATGTTAACAATTGGGTTGGATAAAGACCTAGAATGCACCATAGTGTATGTTAGATGTGTTAGTGGATATGATGGCTATCATGAAATACATCTAATAGTCACTGTGTATTCTAAACTCGTTCCTAGTCGATTGGTCAAAATGAGGATAAGGCTGCCCGAGCTTGAGACTAGCATCTGCGATGTGAAGTACCACGTTTCATTGGTAGGGAACATTGTGATGTTCTGAGCATGCAGATGGATAGTGACCTGGTGATCTATCGAACTACCCTCGTTCGGACTTTCCAAATGGTTACCATTTGTCGAGTGGATAAGTCCGAGGTCTTGGTTGTACAGATTAGCCCTCATTACTCTACGTGATAGGTGCTTCACTTTGACCCGTTTACCGACTTAGTTGGGGTCATCAGGTGGCGGGATTGGGTGAGGTCCCGATGCATGTAGGATTCGATGCTTCGTTGTCGAGGATTCACCGCTTGCCTTTGTGCATAGATATCCTATGCTATCTGAGTAGATAATAGTGTGATAAATCTCTGGCCAGAGTACTAGATGTGTTTCGTTGTCGAGGATTCACCGCTTGCCTTTGTGCATAGATATCCTATGCTATCTGAGTAGATAATAGTGTGATAAATCTCTGGCCAGAGTACTAGATGTGTTTTAGGTAAATGGGTTTACCTAGTAACACACGCGATGTCACTATTTGATCTCCAAGATGTATGCATGGTTATTGGATCTCTAGCGACTCTCGATTTACCAATGGTCGTTGATCTGATCGGGATATAAGTGTTGAAAGGACCGTACTGTACGCTAACCATGACCGACTGGTTCTTGCAGGCACTATCAGTGATACCTAGGGGATCATGGGGCGATGTTGCTAGGCGCTTTACCATGATCCGATGGGTCAGTCCGAAAATGTGTTTTCGGAGTCGCAATTGTTGTGGGCCCACGCCTAGCTGTATCCCTGAACCATTGAGGGTCACACAAGTACTGGCTTCTCGATTCCCGAACGGAAATTGAGCTCAATTTTTTGAGCATAGGAGGAGGAAGGATGGACGTGCGACTTCCTAAAATTCTACATGGGTCAAAATGCAATTTCCCTAAAGTTTGGGCTAATTTGACTATCCTTCAAACTTGGAGGGGCTAAACTGCAATTTTGGACTAGGTGGTCTGAAAAATTGTTTTCGCATCATAATACTCAGTTTTGTAAACTATGTAGATCGGTCTGATCTGATCGTCAATCGGGATTATGATGGAGCCACGTCGATGTACTTGAACTGAATGTTCATATGGACCTGGGCCCGCCCCAGGCCCATTGGGCCGGTCCAAGCCCATCACATGTCTATTAATACTTGACCTAGGGCTACATTGTCTAAAACAAAACAACAACTCTTACAAAACCCTAGACTATAGCAAGGAGTGCAAGGTCACGGGTTCGATTCCCATTGATTGCAAGGAGTGCAATTATTGGGAGGGGGATTGTTGGAGTGCAATAATTGCCCCTGCTAGGTAGAGCGATCGAACCGTGGCACTTGTGTTGCTATACGGTTTAAAAGATTGGAGTTGCACCCTTACCACCAGCCATAGCTTTTGGTAAAACGGCAAGCGCTCGGTCCTACAATTGGTATCAGAGCAGGTTGTTCTTGAACGAGCACTAATTTTAAAACACATGTGCTATGTTTCTAATGTTTTAAATATTTTGAGAAGCTTGTTTATGAAGGCCAGTTAATCTGTTTTAAGATAGAACCGGTTTTTCGCTTGATGAACTGTCGGGATGCACGAGTCTCGGGCAGATGCCAAGCTTCTATTTTCGTTGTGCTGTAAGATCACTTGGAGCGAGGCTCAGTGACAAGCACATGGGGCGAAGTAGAAGAAAGAAAAATCTGAGCTGTTCCCTGTACTGGTTCTTCATATATTTAAGTAACTCAGTAGCACGTGTTCATTTGAAACAATATTTCGATGCTCTGATTTGTTTTTAAATTGCTCTGTTTTGCGGATTTCCAGCTGATGCAAAATTTTTGTTTTTAAATGATTTTAGCTCATGTTATAAAAGACAGGGAGAGTGGCGTCACTGTCTTTTATAATTTTGAGTTATGCATCAGTTTCGCTTTTGAAAATCATATTGCTCTTGCATACGGTTCTTCCCAAATTTGTTTAGATTTCCAAAATTTAAAACTCCTGCTGTCACGTTGTTTTTGTTGTGACAGTGTAGGGAGAGTTTTTGTATCGTGTTCTTTAAGCTTTCAGTATTGCATACTTATACTTAGCATCGCACGTTAACAGTTTAGCACTTGCATAGTCTTGAACAGATTTATGTTGTACATAAATCTGTTTGAGTTTGTTTTAAAATATAGGATTCAGTTCTGGTATTTTCCGCATGATTTTTAAATCATACCAGATCTGTCTCCGGTGCTCTTTGTATTTTATATGTTCAAGAACCTTGAGCTATTGCAGCTCGTTTATAGCAGCGCAAAATTTTTACTGTTTGTCAAATCAGCGCTGGCTATCTTTTTGATCCTATTTTCGGACCAACAATTGGTATCAGAGCTCTCGGTTTTCACCCGCTTGTTAGAACATGCATTTTTTATTTGAGGTTTTGTGTAAATCAAAAAGGGAGAGATTGATGGATCTGGATAACAGATTCAGAATGTATTTTGAATTACACAAAACCTATTTATTGTGTTACTAATGTCTCTACTAAGTGTGCAGATGTTAGCTGGATTTACAACAGAAGAAGCTGAAGCTGATACCGTAGCAGACCAAGGGCTGAAAAGGTTAAATCGTATTTTCGGAGGCCTAAACGAAGGAATTTGGCCAAAAACGGAGGAGCTCACTAAGTGAGTTTTGCTCGTTGGACCGTTTCGGAGGGAATAGCACAGGCCTCATGCGAAAATGTGATCTGGCACAGATTCTATGAAGTCTGCTGGAAGAAATGTCGAAGAAAGAAGATGAACAGTAGATGTCTGGAATCAGTAGCGCAAGATCTGGTATCAGCAATGATGACGTCAGCATATCTACTGGAGAAAGCTGTGAGCAGCAAAGATGACGTCAGCATTGCTGATTGAAAGAAATCGAGAAATCAGCTGATGGATTTGAAGCGAAGAGAAATCTGGATTAAGCAATGATGACGTCAGCATGTCTACTGGAAGTAGCTACGAGCAGCAACGATGACGTCAGCATTGCTGTTTGAAAGAAATAAAAAATCAGCAGGAGCGCAAGAGCTGGTATCAGTAGTGATGATGTCAGCATATCTGTTGGAGGAAGCTGGAATCAGCAACGCTGACGTCGGCATATCTGTTGAGAAGAGAAGAGGAATCATGTCACTGTTGAAGTTGCTGTCAACAGATACCGTGCGAAGAGTTACTGTTGACAAAGCTGTTGGCAGACACTATTACAGAAGCTGTTGGCAGACATCACCATTTAAAAGGGAAGGAATCTGTGACTGAAATAAAGTCGTGCAAATTGCCTCAATTCAAGGAAACAAGATTTGTACTATTATGGGAAATAGTACAATTTGACAGAGGAGCGTTGCATGGAAATGGAAAGAAGCGACGAATTAGCCTTGACAAGCGCAGAACAGTTTTGGAATCTGTATAACGGCCATATTTCAAACAGAGGCTATATATGCGAAGGCAACGCCATTGAAGAAGGTTGACGAGGTTGGTCGCTGTGAGGCTGTCGCAGAAAATATGTTGAACTGCACAGTGTACCAGCAGAGGGAAAAATGAACAGAAAGACGAAGCAATCGACCGCCATTAGAGAGGAGCTTTCACGAGAGTCGATTGCTGAGTTTTAATTAGCTTGTTTAGGAGCAATTTCCCTAGTGTGTGAGAAACAGAGAGTTGAGAGCTTCATTGTAAAATCTCACACACAGAGATTCATTCACATTCATTGGTGAATGAATCTCAAAACCATGTCACAACAGGTTCCGTCCAAGCACGATGACGTAAAACTCATGTGTATGTAGTTAGTCACACAGTTGCGGCTGGTGTGCATTGTTGAGTCTAGGATCCATACAAGTGCTGCTTGTGTGGGAGGGTGTTTGCAGATGTGCTGTAACCATCAAAGTCTTCTAGTGGAGCCTTCCGAGGTGGAAGAAGGGGAGATGTAGGACATTGAGGTCCGAACTTCCAGAAACAAATCTCTTGTGTATTGTACTCTGTTATTCATTCAGCACCTGCTTTACTTTAGCATCGCATAACATATTTGAAGGCATACACAGTTAGCACACTTGCACAGTCGAACAGATTTATGTTGTACATAAATCTGTTTGAGTTGTTTTAAAATATAGGATTCAGTTCTGGTATTTTCCGCATGATTTTTTAAATCATACCAGATCTGTCTCCGGTGCTCTTGTGATTTATTTTAGATGTTCAAGAACCTTGAGCTATTGCAGCTCAGTAGCAGCGCCGAAATTTTTTTTTTAATTACTTATTTTAAATCAGCGGCTGCTTGTTTCCTTTGAAAAACAGGGACCAACACGTTGAAGTGCCAATTTCCTCGTGAAATTGGTCGGAGCCAGGCGCCTAGACGCCAGCAAGGTACCAAATCTAAACACCCTATGGATGTTTATTTGTTATTATTGTTATGTATTGACCGTTCCCGGTGCAAAATCATGAAATCTTCCGCTGCGCCCTGGGAGCGGGATCCGGATCCGCCACTGTGCCAACAGTGGTATCAGAGCTTTGGCTCGGATCTGTCAATACATAAAATTGTACCTTTATTGCATCAGATCTCAAATTTCAAATTTCAAAAAAAAAAAAATTTCTGCCCGGCGCGCAGTGCACCCCACCGCGCGCAGCGTGCGGCGCCACCATGCGCCAGCGTGCGCCCCGCATGAGCGCAGCGTGCGGTAGGGGATGCGCGCCTGTCGCACATGCCCCTGCGCACGCCTGCCGGCGGGTGTTGCGCCCGCTGGCCGGCACCCGTGCGCGCACGTCGCGCACGGGGCTGCGCGACACCGCGCGCTAACTGCCGCTCCACCTGCGCGAGCTGTGCGTGCAGGTTGCCGCCCCCGTGCGCACGCGTTGCGCACAGGGCGCGTGCAGCGTGCGGACTCTATGCAGGCGGCGGTGTGCCGCCGTGCGACGTTTTCGGGCGGATTTTTGACGGCTGTTTTTTTTATCTCTAGGGTTGTTTCGGGCCTGTCCCGGATGGCCCGGGGGGTTTTCGGACCAATATTTGATATTGCACCCTTTTGGTCGGACCAAAATTAATTTAAGCCCAATTTGATGCAATTAAAAATGACAAAATATGATTTTATTTATAAAATATGATTTTATATTTAAAATATGATTTTGTTGGAAAATATCAAATTTGATTTGATTATTTTATTTCTGTCAATTATTTGAATTGAGTATGTTTGGGATGATCGAGAGCCGTACCCAATGTGTTAGGTGTATGCTAGATTTTACAAATTTTGGTTGTAATATTGTTGATATCAATTTCAAAGTGGGCCTGGTTTATGGCCCATTCCCACCCCTTTAAAATTGTATCCCTACTTGTCATGGCTATTTAAATGTAAATATTAGACTTAGTGGGAGGACTTTTTGAAGATGAGGGAGATGATGATCAAAGATATTGAAGACCGAAGATTTGCAAAACTGGAAGCTAATCTAATAGGATTGCATTTGCATACTGCAATTCACCTAGGACTGGACCTAGATCCGTGCTTGGCAACCACGGATCGCATATCTCTCGCTTATCGATCATCCCAATTGTATATGCGATATATATATATCTGTTGAATCCGCGTTTTTAAATTTGATTTAAAATTATTGAGACCAAATTTCAAAATTAAAATCCCTCATTTTAAATTTGATTTAAAATTTATATCAAGATTAAAAGTTTATTCGATAAGCTAAGGGAATTTAAATATTGTTTAAAATTTCCTACCTTCCATCAACAATGGGTGTACGTCGATGCTACCCGTATACATGGCCCGGCTCATATTATTGAGGGGGTTATATATGCCAGAAAGTTGTACACGCCATTGAAACTTGCTGGGAGTCGGTTGTAACTCCTTTTAACGTTGGCTCATATTATTGGGGACGTTAAGGGGACCGTTCATCACGACTCAACATTGATGGGTCATCTTGACACGTGATAGTAATCGACGTCATATTATTGGGCCCTTACTGGACGTGAGGTAAATACATGGAGGTTGCACCTGTTGCAATTGGACTCTACCTTTTGAGGGTCATGGTTGACTGATATTATTCGGGACCATGATTTCTTGGTTGGACTCTGTGTACCCACTAAGGAAACTTGCTTTATCGATTTCATTAGTGGGTGGTGAAATCGTTAAAATAGTGGGAGGGTAATTCATAAAACTAAATGACCTTGTTTTATGTCTTAGCGTCTTTCATAAATAGTCTGTAATGCATGTCTGTCTTTCTTTTCAGTATAAACTGCTATTACAATGTCTTCAATCAAAAATCCACTTGCTGCTATACTGGATAGCAACAATTTCACTGATTTGAACTACCAAGATTGGCTTCGAAACCTCAAAATTGTTTTGGCTTCAGAGAAACTTCTCTACACGCTAGAGAAGACTCCTCCGAAGGAAGCCCCAACCTATGCCAGTCCTGAGAAACTGGCAAAGCTGGAAAAATGGTGGGACGACGAGCTTAAGGCACGGTGCTATGTGATAACATCGATGTCCAACGAAATGCAGCGGCGCTTTGAGAAGATGGAGTATGCTGCTGGCATACACCTTCATCTCAAGGATCTGTATGGGGAGAACTCTCGGACTGAGAGGTTCACTACTGTCAAGGAGCTCATGACAAGCAGCATGCGCGATGGGACTTAGGTCCGCGAGCATGGGGTTCGTATGATTGGGCTCATTGAGAAGCTAGTGGGCCTTGATATCACGCTTCCACATGAGCTGTCTGTGGATCTACTTCTCCTCTCACTCCCTGCTGCATTCGACCCCTTTGTGATCAACTTTAACATGAACAAGCTGGAAGCCACCCTTGAAGAGGTGGTGAACATGCTTGTCGTGTTCGAGGGGACCATAAAGAAGGACAAGCCCATCCTCCTGCTCATTGAGAAGCTAGTGGGCCTTGATATCACGCTTCCACATGAGCTGTCTGTGGATCAGCTTCTCCTCTCACTCCCTGCTGCATTCGACCCCTTTGTGGTCAACTTTAACATGAACAAGCTGGAAGCCACCCTTGAATAGGTGGTGAACATGCTTGTCGTGTTCTAGGGGACCATAAAGAAGGACAAGCAC
>KV010389.1:5959-25733 GCA_001598015.1 Dorcoceras hygrometricum | reverse complement strand
TTCTAGGGCTCCTGTTAGATATGGTTTCCTATTTGAAGATGATCAAATTGATCAAACTATTGGATGTGATCCAAGAACTTTCAAGGAGGCAATTTCCGATGCTGATTCTAATTTGTGGCTTGAAGCAATGCAATCTGAGATTGACTCGATGCATTCAAACCAAGTTTGGACTCTTGTTAATCCTCCCGAAGGAATAGTTCGTATTGGGTGTAAATGGATATACAAGAGAAAACTTGGGCCTGATGGAAAGGTACTGACCTACAAGGCACGACTGGTCGTGAAAGGTTATACTCAAAGTCAAGGTGTTGACTATGATGAAACCTTTTCACCAGTCGCAATGTTCAAGTCAATTAGAATCCTACTAGCCATAGCCGCAAGGTCCGACTATGAGATATGGCAAATGGAAGTGAAAACTGCGTTCCTTAATGGAAACATTGTTGGCGACAATGGCGGATCCGGATCCCGTTTCCCGGGGGCACAGCGGAAGTTAAAATTTTGCCCCGAGATACGTTCAATACATTAAACAATACAATAAACCATTCATAGGGCGTTTATCGATTGTTACCTTGCTGGCGTCTAGGCGCCTGGCTCCGACCAGTTTCACAAGGAAACCGGCACTTCAAAAGGTAGGCGGCGGTAGATCGTCTAATCAGGTCCACGACCGGAAATACGATTCCTTCGTCAGCCTGCACTAGAAGGCCTGAAGAATTTGGCACGGACAGAAACTCCTCGAAAAGCTGATCGGAACAAGTCCGATCATGGAAAGAGGCGGCGGACGGCGGAGCGCGGCGGCGCGTGGGTGGCGCACGGTGGTCGGCCGAGAGAGGGAGGAGGGGGCGGCGCCTATATGGGAGATATGGTTGTGTGATGTAATATTTGATGTGTAGCCCTAGGTCTAGCATAAGTAGACCAATGATGGGCTTCAACTAGTTCAATGGGCCTGGGGCGGGCCCAGGTCCATGTGAACATTCGTTTCAACCGTACCACCGTGGCTTCATCATAATTCCGATCGACGATCAGATCGGACCGATCGACTCAGTTTCCAAAACTGAATATTATGATGCGAAAACAATTTTTCAGACCACCTAGTCCAAAATTACAGTTTAGCCCCTCAACTTTTGGGAAATCGCAATTTGACCCCTGTTGACTTTTAGGAAGTCGCACTCCCTAAAATCCCCTTCCTATGCTCAACACATTGAGCTCAGACCATGGTAAAGCGCCTAGCAACATCGCCCCATGATCCCCTAGGTATCACTGATAGTGCCTGCAAGAACCAGTTGGTCGTGGTTAGCGTACAGTACGGTCCTTTCAACACATATGTCCCGATCAGATCAACGACCATTGGTAAATCGAGAGTCGCTAAAGATCCGATAACTATGCATACATCTTGGAGATCAAATAGTGACATCACGAGTGTAACTAGGCAAACCCATTTACCTAAAACACAATCCAGTACTCTGGCCAGAGATTTATCACACTATTGTCTCCTCAGATAACATAGGATATCCACGCATGAAAGCGAGCGGTGAATCCTCGACAACGAAGCATCGACTCCCACATGCATCGGGACCTCATCAATCCCGCCACCTAATGACCCCAAGGGAGTCGGTAAACGGGTCAAAGTGAGGCGCCTATCATGTAGAGTTTCAATGACGTTTCGAGTAGTGAGGACTAATCAGTACAACCAAGACCTCGGACTTATCCACTCGATAAATGGTAACCACTTGGAAAGTCCGAACGAGGGTAGTTCGATAGATCACCAGGTCACTATCCATCTGCATGCTCAGAACATCACAATGTTCCCTACCAATGAAACATGGTACTTCACATCTCAGATGCTAGTCTCAAGCTCGAGCGGCCTTATCCTCATTTTGACGGTCCAATAGACTAGGAACGAGTTCAGAATGCACAGTGACTATTAGATGTGTTTCATGATAGCCATCATATCCACTATCACATCTAACATACACTATGGTGCATTCTAGGTCTTTATCCAACACAATTGTTAACATTATAACATAATGATAATGCCATAAATAAATGCGTATTTCATAAATAAAGATTGTCATATACAAGAGTCTATAAAACCCACACGCCACAAGTTGGCTAGTTGGGCATCTACTCTAACAAACATTAAGGAAGAGATCTATATGACGCAGCCTGAGGGTTTCACATCTGTATGAAGTGAGCATAAAGTATACAAACTTCAGAGATCGATCTACGTTCTCAAACAAGCATCGAGGAGTTGGAACCTGAGATTTGATGAAACAATTAAGGAATTTGGTTTCATCAAAAATCCCGAGGAGCCATGTGTATATAAGAAGGTAGTTAAAAATTCTGTAACATTCCTTGTACTTTATGTTGATGACATTCTACTCATTGGGAATGATGTAGGAATGTTGCAGTCAACTAAAGTGTGGTTGTCTAGTAGATTCTCGATGAAGGACATGGGTGAAGCATCCTACATTCTAGGAATACATATCTATAGAGATAGATCGAAAAGGATGCTCGAACTCACCCAAGCCACCTACATCGATACCATACTTAAGAGGTTCTCTATGGAAGAGTCCAAGAGAGGACACCTACCTATGTGCCACGGGGTCACTCTATCTAAGTCTATGTGTCCAAAGACTGATGAGGAGATAGAGAGTATGACACGTGTGCCATATGCCTCGGCAATAGGTAGTATTATGTATGGCATGATCTCAACTAGATCGGATGTCGCATATGCTCTGAGTGTCACGAGCCGCTACCAAGCCAACCCCAGCCAAATGCATTGTAAGAATGTGAAAGATATTCTTAAGTACTTACGAAGGACTAAGAATATGTTCATGGTCTATGGGGGTGGTGAACTGAAACTGGAAGGCTACACTGATTCTAGCTTCCAATGTGATGTGGATGATTCGAAGTCAACCTCTAGATTTGTATTCATACTCAATGGTGGTGCTGTCTCTTGGAAGAGTTCCAAGCAAGACACCATCGCGGATTCAACCACTGAGGCTGAGTACATCGTAGCATCAGCTGCTGCGAAAGAGGCGGTTTGGATAAGGAATTTCGTCCAAGAGTTGGGCGTAATTCCTGAAGGAGTTGATCCAGTCCCGGTGTACTGCGACAACACGGGTGCCGTTGCGCAAGCAAAGGAGCCTAGGTCTCACCAAAGATCCAAACATATACTGAGGAAATACCACGTAATCCGGGATATTGTGGCTAGACGTGACATAGCAGTCGAGAGAGTCGCCTATGCAGACAACATTGCTGATCCACTTACGAAGCCCTTGCCAGGACCGTTGTTTGAAAAACATCGCGAAACAATGGGACTGCGTCTGATGAGTAGTTGGCTTTAGGGCAAGTGGGAGATTGTTAGAGTAGATGCCCAACTAGCCAACTTGTGGCGTGTGGGTTCTTATTGACTTTTTGTATAACGATCTTTATTTATGAAATTCGTATTCTTTTATGGAATTCTTTATCTTCATTATTTTATAATGTTAACAATTGGGTTGGATAAAGACCTAGAATGCACCATAGTGTATGTTAGATGTGATAGTGGATATGATGGCTATCATGAAACACATCTAATAGTCACTATGTATTCTAAACTCGTTCCTAGTCTATTGGGCCGTCAAAATGAGGATAAGGCCGCCCGAGCTTGAGACTAGCATCTGCGATGTGAAGTACCACGTTTCATTGGTAGGGAACATTGTGATGTTCTGAGCATGCAGATGGATAGTGACCTGGTGATCTATCGAACTACCCTCGTTCGGACTTTGCAAGTTTAGCCCTCACTAATCGAAACGTCATTGAGACTCTACATGATAGGTGCCTCACTTTGACCCATTTACCGACTTAGTTGGGGTCATCAGGTGGCGGGATTGGGTGAGGTCCCGATGCATGTAGGATTCGATGCTTCGTTGTCGAGGACTCACCGCTCGCCTTTGTGCGTGGATATCCTATGCTATCTGAGGAGATAATAGTGTGATAAATCTCTGGCAGAGTAGTAGATGTGTTTTAGGTAAATGAGTTTACCTAGTAACACACGCGATGTCACTATTTGATCTCCAAGATGTATGCATGGTTATTGGATCTCTACCGACTCTCGATTTACCAATGGTCGTTGATCTGATCGGGATATATGTGTTAAAAGGACCGTACTGTATGCTAACCATGACCGACTGGTTCTTCAGGCACTATCAGTGATACCTAGAGGATCATGGGGCGATGTTGCTAGGCGCTTTACCATGATCCGATGGGTCAGTCCGAAAATGTGTTTTCGGAGTCGCAATTGTTGTGGGCCCATGGCTAGTTGTATCCCTGAACCATTGAGGGTCACACAAGTACTGGCTTCTCGATTCCTGCATGGAAATTGAGCTCAATTTGTTGAGCATAGGAGGAGGAAGGATGGAAGTGCGACTTCCTAAAATTCTACAGGGGTCAAAATGCAATTTCCCTAAAGTTTGGGCTAGTTTGACTATCCTTCAGACTTGGAGGGGCTAAACTACAATTTTGGACTAGGTGGTCTGAAAAATTGTTTTCGCATCATAATACTCAGTTTTGTAAACTGTGTAGATCGGTTCGATCTGATCGTCGATCGGGATTATGATGGAGCCACGGCGATATACTTGAACCGAATGTTCATATGGACCTGGGGTACAACAACAACTCAGAGACTACGGTGTTGATGCAAGTGAAGCTCCCATATTCTGCTCAGAGACTACGATGTTGATGCAAGTGAAGCTCCCAGCTTGCTCAGAGACTACGGTGTTGATGCAAGTGAAGCTCCCATATTCTGCTCAGAGACTACGATGTTGATGCAAGTGAAGCTCCCAGCTTGCTCAGAGACTACGGTGTTGATGCAAGTGAAGCTCCCATATTCTGCTCAGAGACTACGATGTTGATGCAAGTGAAGCTCCCAGCTTGCTCAGAGACTACGGTGTTGATGCAAGTGAAGCTCCCATATTCTGCTCAGAGACTACGATGTTGATGCAAGTGAAGCTCCCAGCTTGCTCAGAGACTACGGTGTTGATGCAAGTGAAGCTCCCATATTCTGCTCAGAGACTACGATGTTGATGCAAGTGAAGCTCCCAGCTTGCTCAGAGACTACGGTGTTGATGCAAGTGAAGCTCCCATATTCTGCTCAGAGACTACGATGTTGATGCAAGTGAAGCTCCCAGCTTGCTCAGAGACTACGGTGTTGATGCAAGTGAAGCTCCCATATTCTGCTCAGAGACTACGATGTTGATGCAAGTGAAGCTCCCAGCTTGCTCAGAGACTACGGTGTTGATGCAAGTGAAGCTCCCATATTCTGCTCAGAGACTACGATGTTGATGCAAGTGAAGCTCCCAGCTTGCTCAGAGACTACGGTGTTGATGCAAGTGAAGCTCCCATATTCTGCTCAGAGACTACGATGTTGATGCAAGTGAAGCTCCCAGCTTGCTCAGAGACTACGGTGTTGATGCAAGTGAAGCTCCCATATTCTGCTCAGAGACTACGATGTTGATGCAAGTGAAGCTCCCAGCTTGCTCAGAGACTACGGTGTTGATGCAAGTGAAGCTCCCATATTCTGCTCAGAGACTACGATGTTGATGCAAGTGAAGCTCCCAGCTTGCTAAGAGACTACGGTGTTGATGCAAGTGAAGCTCCCATATTCTGCTCAGAGACTACGATGTTGATGCAAGTGAAGCTCCCAGCTTGCTCAGAGACTACGGTGTTGATGCAAGTGAAGCTCCCATTTTCTACGACAATACCAATGCAATTTCTATCACTCAGAACCATGTGCTTCACTCCCGAAACAAGCATATTGTTATATCATTTCATTCAAGACCATGTGCTGAAGAAAGACATCCGGTTGGAGCATGTTCCAACAGATCAGCAAGTTGCTGACATCTTCACAAAGCCCCCGTCGGACGCTACATTTTCTTATTTTAGAAATATTTCAGGTCTCTTGGATATGTCATAATCATGTTCTACGCATTTGTTCAGGGGGAATAAGTTAATCTAAATTGGTAATAACGCAAGTCTGCTGAATGTTTCGTGCTGTTTTGGTCTGTGGTGATCAGGTCTGTGCTGATTTGGTCCACGCTGATATGATACAGCTTAGGACATATATAATCATTTTTTATCAAAGTGTTTGAACCGATGTTTCCGTACTAATAGTTGAGATTATTTCGTCTTTTAAAATTCTTTTTAAAATCGAACAGTTAAACTATTTTAATTTTAAATGCCGGTCAAACCTAAATTGACGTATGTCCATTAATGTTTCTCTCTCATCGTTTACACATATACATTGTACATGTGTATTTGTGCTCTTTACTTTCGAAAATTCTCGCATTTTTCAAAAATCCTTTGCATTCAATCGCTATTTCCTCTCACTTTTATCAAATACTATCATGGCCTCTTTCGTCAACAATGACTTGCAGGTCAACTTTGACTCGTGCTGACCATGATGATGAAGGCATGGTGAGGATGTTCAGGTCACTGGAGGAATCAAGGCTCCGAGGATTTTTTGGGGTATCTGCATCCATTTATGAGACAGCGTTGACGCACGAGAATGGAACTTTTTTGAATGAGGAGATTGTGAGAATGTTTCAAGAGTGAAGGTGGTAATTTCGAAGGAGTTTTTTATTTAAATCGTTCCAACTCCCATCCGAGGGTATTTCTTGTTTTGCAAATCTTCCGGCCAAGGCTATGGGGGATATGAGCATGGCATTTTGCTGACTGGGGTCCCGTTCAAGCCTTCCAACAAGAAATAGGATATGAAGGTTGAATACATGTTGCTGAACGACATTGTGTCCAAGTCTAATGGCCAAAGCTGGGTCGTTCGACGTAGTCATTGCCGAACGATTCGAGATGATGGTGGAAATCAGTGGCGATATTAAGATCAACTAGCCGCACATCCTGTTCAACGTTTGGCTTCAATGATATCTACGCCTGGAAAGAAAACCTATGGATACAGTGTGCAACTCAGCCTAGTGTTGGAAAACTGGTAAAAGGGGATCTTGGGGAATCCGTGGCTCTGCATACCCTCAAAATGTTGAACACCAAGTCTGTTCACACTTAGAAATTGAAGAATCAAGCTTTTGTACCCAAGATAGAGGGTGGGACAAAGCCAGATGGGGAGAAAGCAGTGAAATCTACAGGGCAAAAAAATAAAAAGGTGTTGTAGGGGAGTAAACAACCAGTGGAGGGGGGCTCCCAATCATCAACTCACGTGCGAACAGACTCCAGCTCAGACTCAGCTGAGCGTCCCCTGGCGACCATAGCTGTGACAAGAACTGGTGGCCCACTCTTGAAGCGGAAGATGATCTTGTGTCATTAGATTCTGATTATACTGCCTCAGTGGAGCTTCCTGTGCCGTTGAAGAAGCCCCGATTTCAGAGGCCGAAGAATATCAAACCTTTTCGAGATATACCAGCTGGAGCAGCTCAGGCTTAAAACCCTGAAGTTGCTGATGAATAAGAGGCTGATGGTGCTCAACTGGGAGGGGCCTTTATTGCTGCGGAAGAGGGTGCTATCCTAGAGGATTCTGGAAGGTGCTGCAACACAAGCTGAAAAGTGTTGTTGGAGGAACAATTGCTGGTCCTCATCTGGAGGACAAATTCATTCACTGGATTGGTGGCCACAAAGATGATAGAGATCAGGGAAATTAAATGAATCACCCAATTCGTGCCCAAAATTAATCCATTTGCCAAGGGCAAGGAGCGACTAGTGGAGTTTTAACGGCCTAACCCAGTCTTGGAGCACTGTACAGAGGTGCTCAAGACTATTCATGAGCAAGTGGAGCCTTGGGTAACCAAGTTTGATGAGTGGAGACTGTTCCCGACTGAGGTGAGATGAACACAATCTTGTGAATGACACCCATTGAGGAACTAACAAAGATTGAATATGATATGATGATAAGGGCTGAGACAGAGTGTCAGAACTGATGATGAGGCGAGAGATGATCCATTCGAAGTTGGTTGTCGAATTGTTGGAGAAATCGGTGGCAGAGCATTGGGCATATTTTGATCTTATAGAACCTTCTTCCAACCGTGATCTGATGAGCATCCGCCGCTTTGAAGGTGAGTTGAACAGCCTAGAGAAAACTACAGGGGATATTGAGCGCAAGCTGGTCTCCCTCTGGTGGCTCCTAAGAGTTCTATATTAGGTGCACCGTCTAATGCGCAAGACCCTGTTGTCAGGCCCCGTGCACAACACAAAGTTAACCACGTAATAAACAAAGCGGAAGAATTAAAATAGTAGCTAAAATTTTTCGTTTTTTCATGACTTAGAAAACATAAGTTAAAAATACATTGATATTCAAAATACTGGTTTTACAACACTGAAAACCCAACGCAAGCACATAAATACCGTAAAATAACTTAAAACGTACATGCATGAATAATCGTAAATCGGGGCTCATAAACTAGTGGTAATAGTGCATAGTCGTATATCATAGCATAATGAGGCATGAACATAACATAAAATTCGTAGGAGTCGTATTCATCATGTGTGGGCCATTATACATTAACGATTGATCAATCATAAAAACCAACGTATGCGGTGATGCGGTTCACCCGACCTTTCTTGGGATCCGCAACACCTCTATGCTGCCACTTCATCATGCCGTGAACACATGGATCCATAAGCTCATTATAACATTACCAGAGGTTCATCGGACCCGATATCTCGACTCCACTCATCATTATTACCACAAACCACTTCATTCCCTCAAAATATTTTCTTTTCTTTCATGCCTTAATATTTCGTAAAACTTTTATGATGCGAGTACGTCATAAAATATGCAGCTTAAAATGGGTTTAACCCATTAATATATATTTAATTTTCTTTAAACATTAACATATCCATATACATAAAATACTACATATATAATTAAATATATATTTACGGGATTCTACATCTCCCCCCGGTCAAGAACTGGTTCAAGTGATTGTCCCACTAATTCTAAGCCCAAAAGCCTAGACCTGGTCTTAAACTGTAACTTAACCCAAAACTCGACTTGACCCATTAAATTCAAATTTCAAAATTGATAAAAGTACTCGTTCCTTCAACTTAAAATCATACATTAAAAATTGACAAAAAATATCAGTCCCATTAACTAAAAGTCAGAATTTAAAATTTTATACAAATATTGGACCCATAAATTTTAAAAAAATTTAGACTTTAAAAGTTTGACTTAAAATATTCGGTCCATTACACTTAAAATCGGACTTTAAACTTAAATAAAAATACCTGGTCCAGAAATAAAATAACCCGGACCCAACTAAAAATAATTTTACCCAATCACCGACTGACCCGGCCCGATCCAGATGCAACGCCCCAACAGGCCCAGCTGAACCGGCCGAAACATGCCATGCAACCCTAGCCGCCGCTTAGCACCTACCCAGCATCAAACCTTTTGACTACACTGTTCCGACCACCCTTGGCCGGAGCCCCATCGGCAGGACCACCCACAGGTCTTGTCGGAATTCTGGGCTGAGCCACGGCTCGAACCATGGTCTGTATGGTTCGGCCGAAGCACATGAGGGCAGCAACCAAGCACTGCTCGCTGGATGCGGCCATCACGTCTCGGCTTTGGCTCGACCAGGCTGTCGAGCCACCTCCACCTAACCTTGGACCACCACCGGACCTCCCTGAACCGAACCTCAGCCCTATGAACTTTCCATGACCGAAGCACATCAAAGAATTAATCATATTCGTGGTAAAAATCGTGATCAATGCATGGATCCTAAACAACAACAATAAATCGAGTCATTACGCATAAAATCATGTAATCTCATGAAAACAGTATATAATGATTTAAATTGCGAGAAAAAGGGATAATCAAGCGTGCCTCTTTGAAGAATTTTGAAGAATACACGTTACCGGAGCGGAGGACCCGATATTGGGACGATCGAACCTTGAAATCACCAAGAAAATCGATGCAAGAGGGGACGACGACGTGAGGTTGAGAGGAACAATGAGGGTTTCGAAAGTTTTCAGTTGAAAGAATGAATGGTGTTGCAAATGACCCCTCCAAAGATTTTAATTTAAAAGAGTTTTTCTCTCAATAACCCCACAAATTAAAATGCTGATTAAAACTCACAATAATTTTCGTAATATAAAATTCTCTAATTTTTAAAATGTAGCAAAGTTCATTAAAATAGCCCGTAAATGCGAAGACTGGTTCCCCTCGACAAATATGCATAAAATCTTACTTTTCGTAAATACAGCTTAAAATAATAAATTTTTTGCTCTTAAAATCTGAGGGCTTAAAAATTTAAATAAACTTACACCTCGGTCGTCCTCAGTCTCGTCTAGGGCTGTAAATGAATCGAATCGAGCCGAACTTTATGAAAAATTTAGTATTGGAGTTCGAGTTCGCCTATTCGAAACTCGATTCGAAGTTCGATTTTTTGTCATTTGCGGCTCGAATTCGATTCGATAGAGAGCTCGAGTTCGAGTTCGATTCGAAAAATTCGAGCTCGACTTCGATATAGAACTTAAATATATTTATTTATTATATTTATATACAATTAAAATAGTAATAATAATAAAAATTTTATTATAAATATTTAAGTAAAGGTTCGCGAGCGGCTCGAGAACCTTTCGAACAAAATAATTGCGGCTCGAGTTCGATTCATAAAATAGTTCGGCTCGGTTCGAGTTCGGGTAGAGTTCGAAAAATTAGAATTCGAATCGAATGTCTACTCGAATCGGTTCGAAAAGTTCGTGAACAGGTTCGATTCGTTTACAGCCCTAGTCTCGTTCACGCGTCCGAAACTCGATCAGGCTAATAAAATGTCATGAACATCTAAAAATATTAAATTACCACTTAATCACATAAAATGACATATGTTTTTTAAAAAAAATATAATTTCCCCCCTAGTCATGCACCCACTTTCATGTAATCAGGATTTCTGGACGTTACACCGTGAAACTAATTGTATAAACAGTCTACGAGATAGTGTAATTTGTGATACTAGGAGTTCATGAGCGACCTGACTGACTGGATTAGGATAATCTTTACTCTTTTCAAAACTTCTAGTGGAATCATTCCTTGATCGGAAGAAGGGTAGACGTAGAAGCTCTACGTAGCTTCGAATTGCCAAAAACAAATTTTTTCTCGTAATCTGATTTTAATTCAGCATACATTTGCATATATTGTTCACTGTTCGATTGAGATCTTTCTGCATATATTTTATATTTCTAATGAGAACAAATTATATTCAGCATACATTTGCATATATTGTTCACTGTTCGATTGAGATCTTTCTGCATATATTTTATATTTCTAATGAGAACAAATTATATGAGTTGTAGATTAAGTTGTCAACGCAACTAATTTGAAAATATTTTAAAACACAAAACCTTTAAAGTGTTTATTCAACTCCTTTCTAAACTTTATATCGTGTATTTTTTATCATATCAGTTTCACTTCTTGTTGGCCATTTAAAAAATCCAAAGCAAACTTGTCAAAACTGGACCTAACCACTGTTACAAGTTTTATTACTAAAGTTGTTTTCTAAACTGGCAATGGAGTGACTCGAAGAGAAAAACGGTATGAGTGGTCAGAGGGCCCAAGTCAATAATCGAAATACAATGAAGCTCATGAATCTGTTACACAGTAATATCCCAAGAAAAAATCTACAAATGCGATTACTCCAATGTTGCAAAGAAATTGAATTGACGTAAATAATAGAAACTATATATTGTCATAATTCAAGCTATCGCTCATAGAATTACACGTGTAAATCAAGAAATCGGTTGTTGGAAAAATGGTTTGAAGCCCATTAAGATTCCAAAAATTAATCGAATGATAATTATAACCCAAAATTGAATTGAAATTTACACACGTGCACATTGTCATAGGGAGTCGTGCGACTGTGATATGAACTGTGTAATTTTGATGGATATAACTCAATGAAATTAATTAATGCCACCAAAAATCTCCAGATATCACTCAAAAAAATCTTTTGATCTCAAATTTTTTTTTAGCTCAACAGTCACATATAGCAAATATGAAATTAATAAATTTGTTTCAAGTTTCAGTTGAATTCTGTGTTTATAACTACGTAGACATAATGTTAATTTATTTATAGTGTTTGTGTTATTTAGCAAATTGTTGGGCATGTCAGGTGCTCAAGTACCAATATTTGTGAAAAATGTAAAAAATCTAAGTTCTAATAAATCAAAATGAAAATGGGGACTAAATTTGATTGTCTGTTCTAATCTCCTAAACTGATATGACGCTAGAAACGAAAGAATAAACTGAAATTGACATGAATAAATCTCTGACATAATTTGTGTTTTTAACAAAATGTAGAAGATTTATAATAATTCAGAAACTAATAAAAACTAAAGATTGATAGCTGAATATGGATAATTCTAATAGAAATTGAAAAAATTTGATTGAGGAGTTCTTGCAAGGAATTTTGCGCAGAGCTTTTGTGATCATTTCCTGTCTGTCGATGCTTTCTTTTATCTTGTTATGAGGAGTTTTCTCAATCCCACGTTCGCACACCCTGACCATTAACCATGTTCCTATGCTTTAACTGTTCAGCCGCTCATTTTGATTCATCTATGGACCGGGTTTTAGGTATCAATGGGTTTGGGCTTTTAATGTTTTGGGCTTTCTGTAATTTTATGGAATAAGCTAATTATTTTTAGCACAAACAAATGCCCCTCCGCAAGCATTTGGCCCATTGGGCCATTTGCTTGTGTAGTAACCCACCTGTTTCCACCATCTTGCATACACGATGAGGGCCCAAATCCACTTGTGCAGAATTGTAATATGTCTTCTAAAGAGAAACGTAAAACCCCCAAGTGTTCTTGCGCCTTTCCCGCAAAATCCCTAAACCTATTCTCTCGAATCCCTCGGTCGTCTACCGTTGAGTCTCCTGTCAATCCATTCTTGATTTTCTCATCGTCGTTTAGTTCACCGTGCGTCTATTTCGCCGTTGCCCCAAAATCCCAGCGTTGTTCTCCCGTCGTGCGTTGTTTCTTCGAATCTTCGGCCTTCGATTGTTGCTTTCCAGGGCGTTTGTCTGGACTTTGAAAGCTTCTCTTCTACCTCCAACCGTGTCGGTGTTCCTCGACTCTCAGGTATGGCTACGGTATTCTTGAGTTGTGGGAAATGGCATATGGGCGGATATGTTGGTCTCTGGGCATTTGTGGTATTCGTGATGTTGTTCTTGGCATACGGTGGCGGATCCGGATCCCACTTCCCGGGGGCGCAGCGGAAATCAAAAAGGCCCCGGAAAGCGTTCAATACATCAATATAAATCTACAAACATACATAGGGTGTTCGTAGATTTGTTACCTTGCTGGCGTCTAGGCGCCTGGCTCCAACCAGAAATCACAGGGAAAATCTGGCTCTTCTCGGTAGGCGGCGGTAGATCCTCCAATCAGGTCCACGACCGGATACAATCTTCCTCCATCAATCTGCACTAGAAGACTTGACAGATGTTATCACGGACGGAATCTCCTCAGCACGACGATCGGAGCAAGTCCGATCACGGGGCGGCGGCGCGTGAAGACCGGCGGCGGCGGCGTGAGGCTAGAGAGGAGGGGCGGCCGATTTGGAGTTTTGGAGGCTAGGGTTAATTATTCAAGTGAAGTGATTAGCCCTAGAGTAACTCATACAATTACAAGTTATTCATGGGCTTGAACCGGCCCAATGGACTTGGGTCAAACCAGGTCCATATGAACATTCGATTCGTTTAATTCACTGTGGTTTCATCATAACTTCGATCGACGATCAGATCGGACCGATCAACTCAGTTTCCAAAACTGAATATTATGATGTGAAAAACAATTTTTCAGATTACCTAGTCCAAAACGACAGTTTTGCCCCTCAACAGTGGGAAATCACAATTTCACCCCTGTTCGCACTCCCTAAAATCCTCCTCAAGTGCTCAACACATTGAGCTCAGTTTCCGTGCGGGAATCATGAATCCAGTACTTGTGTGACCCTCAATGGTTCAGGGATACAGCTAGCCGTGGGCCCACAACCATTGTGGCTCCGAATCACAATTTCGGACTTGCCCATCGGATCATGGTAAAGCTCCTAGCAACATCGCCCCATGATCCCTTAGGTATCACTGATAGTGCCTGCAAGAACCAGTTGGTCGTGGTTAGCATATAGTACGGTCCTTTCTACACAGATATCCCGATCAGATCAACGACCATTGGTAAATCGAGAGTCGCTAGAGATCCTATAGCTATGCATACATCTTGGAGATCGAATAGTCACATCGCGAGTGTTACTAGGTAAACCCATTTACCTAAAATACTTCTAGTACTCTGGCCAGAGATTTATACACTATTATCTCCTCAGATAGCATAGGATATCCACGCATGTAAGCGAGCGGTGAATCTTCGACAACGAAGCATCGACTCCTACATGCATCGGGACCTCACCCAATCCCGCCGCCTAATGACCCCAAGTGAGTCGGCAAACGGGTCAAAGTGAGACGCCTATCATGTAGAGCCTCAATGACGTTTCGAGTAGTGAGGACTAATCAGTACAACCAAGACCTCGGACTTATCCACTCGACAAATGGTAACCACTTGGAAAGTCCGAACGAGGATAGTACGATAGATCACCAGGTCACTATCCATCTGCATGCTCAGAACATCACAATGTTCCCTACCAATGAAACATAATACTTCACATCGCAGATTCTAGTCTCAAGCTCGGACGACCTTATCCTCATTTTGACGGCCCAATCAACTAGGAACAAATTCAGAATGCATAGTGACTATTAGATGTATTTCATGATAGCCATGATATCCACTATCACATCTAACATACACTATGGTGCATTCTAGATCTTTATCCAACGCAATTGTTAACATTATATAACATAATGAAAATAAAGAATGCCATAAATAAATGCGTATTTCATAAAGAAAGATTGTCATATACAAGAGTCTATAAAACCCATACGCCACAAGTTGGCTAGTTGGGCATCTACTCTAACAATCTCCCACTTGCCCTATAGCCAACTACTCATCAAGCGCAGTCCCATTGTTTCGCGATGTTTTTCAAACAACGGTCCTGGCAAGGGCTTCGTAAGTGGATCAGCAACGTTGTCCGTAGAGGCGACTCTCTCAACTGCTATGTCACCTCTAGCCACAATATCCCGGATTATGTGGTATTTCCTCAGTATATGTTTGGATCTTTGGTTAGACCTAGGCTCCTTTGCTTGCACAACGGCACCCGTGTTGTCGCAGTACACCGGGACTGGAGCAACTCCATCAGGAATGACGCCCAACTCTTGGACGAAATTCCGTATCCAAACCGCCTCCTTAGCAGCAGCTGATGCTGCGATGTACTCAGCCTCAGTGGTTGAATCCACGATGGTGTCTTTCTTGGAACTCTTCCAAGAGACAGCACCACCATTGAGCATGAATACAAATCCAGAGGTAGACTTCGAGTCATCCACGTCACATTTGAAGCTAGAATCAGTGTAGCCTTCCAATTTCAGTTCACCACCCCCATAGACCATGAACATATTCTTAGTCCTTCGCAAGTACTTAAGATATCCTTCACAGCCTTCCAATGCAATTGACCGGGGTTGGCCTGGTAGCGGCTCGTGACACTCAGAGCATATGCGACATCCGGTCTAGTTGAGATCATGCCATACATAATACTACCTATCGCCGAGGCATATGGCACACGTGCCATGCTCTATATCTCCTCAGCAGTCTTCGGACACATAGACTTAGATAGAGTGACCCCGTGGCACATAGGTAGGTGTCCTCTCTTGGACTCTTCCATAGAGAACCGCTTAAGTATGGTATCGATGTAGGTATCTTGGGTGAGTCCGAGCATCCGTTTCGATCTATCCCGATAGATCTGTATTCCAAGAATATAGGATGCTTCATCCATGTCCTTCATCGATAATCTACTAGACAACCAGACTTTAGTTGACTGTAGCATTCCTACATCATTCCCAATGAGTAGAATGTCATCAACATAAAGTACAAGGAATGTCACAGCTCTTTTAACTACCTTCTTATATACACATGGCTCCTCGGGATTCTTGATGAAACCAAATTCCTTAATTGTTTCATCGAATCTCAGGTTCCAACTCCTCGATGCTTGTTTGAGACCGTAGATCGATCTCTGAAGTTTGCATACCTTATGCTCGCTTCCAACAGATGTGAAACCCTCAGGCTGCGTCATATAGATATCTTCCTTAATGTTTCCATTGAGGAACGTAGTTTTCACATCCATTTGCCATATTTCATAGTCGTACCATGCGGCTATGGCTAGTAAGATTCTAATCGACTTGAACATTGCGACTGGTGAAAAGGTTTCATCATAGTCAACACCTTGCCTTTGAGTGTAACCTTTCACGACCAGTCGTGCCTTGTAGGTCATTACCTTACCATCAGGCCCAAGTTTACTCTTGTATACCCATTTACACCCAATAGGAACAATTCCTTCGGGAGGGTTAACAAGAGTCCAAACTTGGTTCGCATGCATTGAGTCAAACTCAGACTGCATTGCTTCAAGCCACAAATTAGAATCAGTATCGGAAATTGCCTCCTTGAAAGTTCTTGGATCACATCCAACAACTTGATCACTCTGATCATCTTCAAGAAGGAAACCATATCTTTCAGGAGCCCTAGGAACCCTTTCGGATCTCCTAGGTGCGACCATTTCTGGTACTGGCTCTGGAGGCGCAGGAGATTCACTTGGTACTTCAGTTGGTTCTCGAACCTCTTCGAGCTCTACTATCTTACCCTTTCTATCAAGTAGAAATTCCCTTTCCATAAAGGTGGCATTTCTAGAAACAAACACTTTTGTTTCGTTGGGATAATAGAAGTAGTATCCAATGGAATTCTTTGGATACCCAACGAAGTAACATAATATGGATCTCGTATCCAGCTTATCTCCCACTGTCTACTTCACGTAAGCAAGATATCCCCAAATACTCATGTATGAGTATTTGGATGGTTTTCCCATACACATCTCATATGGAGTCTTATCCACTGCCTTGGTGTGGACATTGTTCAACAACATTACCATAGTTTCGAGTGAATAGCCCCAAAATGAGGTAGGAAGCTCAGTGAAGCTCATCATAGATCGAACCATGTCCATCAAGGTTCGATTACGACCCTCCGCTACACCATTGAGCTGTGGTGTGGCCGGAGGGGTCTACTGAGAGAGAATCCCATTCTCTTTTAGATAGTCTTGAAATTCAGCACTCAAGTATTCACCACCTCGATCGGATCGAAGTGCTTTAATACTCTTGCCTAGCTGATTTCCTACTTCAGCCTTGAATTCTTTGAACCTTTCAAAGGATTCAGACTTGTGCTTCATTAAGTACAAGTACCCATACCTAGAGTGATCGTCGGTAAAGGTGATGAAGTATGTGTGACCGTATTTAGTACCAATACTAAGCGGACCACACACATCAGTATGGATCAAATCCAATAGGCCTTGGCCACGTTCAGGCTTGTCCTTGAAGGGTTGTTTAGTCATCTTTCCCTTGAGACAAGATTCACAAGTCGGTAGGGAGTTAATGTCTGACAGATCAAACATGTCACTCCTAACTAACTTGTTCATCCTACTTAGAGAAATATGACCTAGCCTAGCGTGCCAAAGTTGTGCTGGGTTTAAGCTATCGTATTTTCTTTTAATTGTTGTTGTATGTGTTTCCACATCGCGAGTTGGAACTGGTTTTAATTTTAAGGTGTACAGATCGTTTTCGCGTTCCCCAATACCAATCAAACATTCATTCTTGTAAATATTGCAAATCGAATTAGCAAACATACAAGAATATCCATCACTATCAAGCATAGAAACAGAAATAATTGTTCTTTATTTAATTCGGGTAACAAATAAAATATCCTTCAATAACAACTTAAAAATTCGTAACGATAGAAATTAAACATCTCCTATAGCTACTGCAGAAACTCTTGCTCCATTGCCAAGCCTCAAGTGGGTCTCACCCGCTCTAAGACGTCGGCTTCTTGTCATCACCTACAAATCATTGCAGATATGAGATCCACATCCAATATCAAGTACCCAAGAAGTCGAACTAAGAGACATATTTATTTCAATATAGAACATATCTTTCGCAGTTCGCAACTGCTCGAGGTGAAGCCTTTGCCTTTGGCTTCTTAGTGGGCTTTTCCTCCTTCGCAGGGGCAGAACGCTTCTTACCCTTGCGTCTGGGCCCCTTCTTCGCAGAGGAAGAAGAGCCCATAAGGAGGACGGGCTTGTCCTTCTTTATGGTTCCCTCAAACACGACCAGCATGTTAACCACCTCTTCGAGGGTGGCTGCCAGCTTGTTCATGTTGAAGTTGACCACAAAGGGGTCGAATGCAGCGGGTAGTGAGAGGAGAAGCACATCCACAGACAGCTCGTGTGGAAGCGTGATATCAAGGCCCGCCATCTTTTCAACGAGCCCAATCATACGAACCCCATGCTCGTGGACCGAAGTCCCATCGCGCATGCGGCTCGTCATAAGCTCCTTGACAGCGGTGAACCTCTCATGTCGAGAGTTCTCCCCATACAGTTCCTTGAGATGAAAAAGTATGTCAGCAGCATACTTCGTCTTCTCAAAGCGCCGTTGCATTTCGTTGGACATTGATGCCATCACATAGCATCGAGTCTTAAGCTCGTCGTCCCACCATTGCTTAAGCGTAACCAGCTCCTCAGGGCTGATATCAGCAGGGGCTTCCTTCGGAGGGCTCTTCTCTATCGTATAAAGAAGTTTCTCTGAAGCCAACACAATGTTGAGGTTTCGAAGCCAGTCTTGGTAGTTCAGACCGGTGAACTTGTTGCTATCCAGTATAGCAGCGAGTGGGTTTTTGATCGAAGACATTATAAATGCAGTTATACTGAAAAGAAAAACAGACATGCATTACTAACTATATATGAAAAACTCTAAGACATAAAACAAGGTCATTTAGTTTTATGAATTATCCTCCCACTATTTTAACGATTTCACCACCCGTAATTAAATCGGGAAAGCAAGTTTCCTTAGTGGGTACACGGAGCCCAATCAAGCGATCATGGTCTCGAATAATATCAGCCAACCATGACCCCCAAAAGGTTGTTTCCAATTTCAACCGGTCCAACCTCCATGTATTCACCTCACGTCCAGTAAGGGCCCAATAATATGACGCCGTTTACTATCACGTGTCAAGATGACCCATCAATGTTGAGTCGTGAAGGACGGTCCCCTTAACGTCCCAATAATATGAGCCAACTTAAAGGAAGTTTCAACCGACTCACAACAATTTTCAATGGCGTGGACAGCTTTCCGGCATACATAAACCCCTCAATAATATGAGCCGGGCCATGTATGCGGGTAGCATCGGCGTACACCCATTGTTGATCGAAGGTAGGGATGATTTAAACAGATTTAAATTCCCTTTAGTTTATCGAATAAACTTTTATCTTGATATCAGTTTTAAATCGCATTTAAAACGAGGGATTTTACTTTTGAAAATTTGGTCTCATGCAATTTTAAATCATAATTTAAAAACATGCGGATTCATCATAACATATATCAAATATATAAATAACTTTGGTATGATCGATCGCGAGAGCTATGCGGTCCGTGGTTTCCAATCACGGACCTGGGTCCAATCCTAGGTGAAATGCAATATGCAATGCAATCCTATTACAGTTGCTTCCGGTTTTACAGATCTTCGGTCTTCAATATCTTTGATCGTCATCGGCCCACCAACTTCAAATGTCCTCCCACTAAGTCTAGTAAATTTCCATGACACATAAGGGATACAATTTTAAGGGGTGGGAACGGGCCACAAACAG
>KV010383.1:10433-21100 GCA_001598015.1 Dorcoceras hygrometricum | reverse complement strand
CACAATGGTTGTGGGCCCACGGCTAGCTGTATCCCTGAACCATTGAGGGTCACACAAGTACTGGATTCGAGATTCCCGCACGGATACTGAGCTCAATGTGTTGAGCATGAGAAGAGGATTTTGGGGAGTGCGACTTCCTAAAAGTCAACAGGGGTCATATCGTGATTTGCCGATGTTGAAGGGCAAAACGGTAATTTTGCACTGGGGTTCTGAAAAATGGTTTTCCAGATCATAGCATTCAGTTTTGGAAACTGAGTCGATCGGTCCGATCTGATCGGCGATCGGAGTTACGATGAAGTCACGGTGATGGGGATGAACTGAATGTTCATCCGTTGGACCCGGGCCCGTTGGGCCGGTCCAAGTCCATCACTAAGTCTATTTAATATATACTTAGGCTTCATAACTAAAAAACTTAATAACCCTAACCCTAGCACTAATAGGCGCCGCCTCCCCTCCTCCAAAAGCCTCACCGCCGCCGCCGCCGCCGCCGTCGCTTCGCCGGAATTTGTTCCGGCCAATCTTTCGAGGAGAATCCGTCCGCACCGATCTCGTTAGGCCTTCTAGTGTAGGCTGACGAAGGAGTCTCGTATCCGGTCGTGGACCTGATTGACGTTATCTACCGCCGTCTACCGTGAAGTGCCGGTTTTCTTGCAAAACTGGTCGGAGCCAGGCACGAGTTACCAGCAAGGTAATCAACGATAAACACCCTATGAATGTCATAGCTTATTTGTTTATTGAATTGTATTGATCGTCTCCCGGCAAAATTTTGTTCTTCCGCTGCCTCACCGGGAGGCGTGATCCGGATCCGCCGCGGTTGACCAACACAAACTTCTTAACGAAGAGGGATATTTTTCACTCTAAGAAGTTTCTCCTCTATCACAGAAAAGGCCTTCATTGGTTGTGAGGTCAATGGCTCTATCTTTCGTCTGTTTTTTATTCAAAACTCATAGGTTTCAGATCGATGAACAAGTCGTGAAGTACCAATTTTTTGAGGTCCTTAGATTCCCTCATAGCTAGGGTCTTTACATCCCACTCTCTAGGAAGAGCTCTCATCATCTCCAGGGTTAGTTCCCTATTGGTGCATTCTTTGTCAACAGCTGCGAGTTCAACAACAATGTTGTTGAATCGCTCATCAAATTTAGCCATGGTCTCTCCAGTTCTCATTTTTATGCTATCAGAACTTATGGATAGCAACCATCATCTTATTCTCCTTATTCTGCTCATTACCTTCACATATATGAATTAGCTTCTCCAAAATTCCTTTGGAAGAATTTAATCTTACTCAACATGTTTTTATCAAGCGTTTTATATAAAATGTCCTTAGCAACATTTCCGAGGTTGGATTTCCTCTTGTCTTCTGTCTTCTACTCGTATTTGTGCTTCTCAACCATGTGAGGTTCCATGTCTGAGATTCCTATGGCAGTCTTGTCTTTCAAGATCTTTAGTGGTTCATCTGTGATGACAACCACATATCATCATCCTGGGCTGATAAATGTCCTGCATGTGAATTTTCCAATCATCATAATCCAACATAGATAACATAGGAATCTGTGGAATGACACCATTTAAGATACAAAATTTCAAAGATTTTCATTCTTTAGACTGAGTTCACCCGCTCTGATACCACTTGATGATATATAAGATCATAAAAGGAGTTTAGAGGGGGAGTGAATAAAAATCCACTCAAAAATTTGTGTTTAAAAATGATTTAGTAATCAGCTGAGTTACCAATCGACAACACTTCTCAATTTAAGATGATTTCTTGAGAAAAAAATATATTTTGTGGAAAAGTTCAATTAATCAATTAACAAATACTTAAGTAAATATAAAGCAGTAAAGAACACAGAGATATGTTTATGGAAGTCTGAAGCATTGTTTGTATGTCTTACCTTCTTCCAAATCTGGAAGGATTTCTATTGGAACAATTTGAATTAGAATGTCATATATCCAATACCACTCACTCAAACAGCGTTTGAGCTAAGCTCCAAGTTTCTCTCTAAGTTAATAACAGAACACTCTCTTTTATCTTAAAAAAAAATTTTTAATTCTTTGAATGAATATACAATGATATGTAATCATTTCGTTTCAGTTAAGGATGAAATACAACACTCAAAAGATTATCAAATAATACAAAGTTTTTTAATGACTGAATGCTAAGGATTATCAAAGTGAGGCTTGATGTAGGCGACTCTAAGTTCAAGGATTCGAGAGAGCGAAAAACAGACATTCTTCAATTTTGCTATTTATAGCAAACAGATTCCATGGTAATAAATGTTATCAATAGAATCATCCCACGTTGCCTCTAGGTCATTAATTGGTATTTAAAACTTCAGACTATATTCGTACTGATGCATTAAATGCCCATTAATTTTTCTCCAAAAAAGCAATCCTTGTACTTTTAACAACTCCTGTAATAATATGACTGTTGCCCAAGCTGTTAAATGACTATAAATGTAATTCTTAAATCAATGCCTCGAATTCAGCTCTGTTATGATATTATATGAAGTTCCATTCAGATCTGTTTGGTTATTTGTACTGATGTTGGATATGTATTTATAGATCAGAATCTTAATTTTGATTAACACAGAATCTGTTGTTACTCGACTAACGGTTTACGTGCGATGTACAGTAGCTAGTATGGAAAATACAAGGAGATATCCAAACTGGAACAGTAAGGGGACACCCAAGCTGGTATAGTTGAAGATGTCCATGCTGGAACAGTGAGAGGACGCCCGAGCTGGTACAGCAGAAGGAATCCAGATCATAGGGAACATGAAGCAGGTTCACCTGATTGATGCAAGAGCAGTTCAGTGATCAAGTGTAGTGATATCCAGTGAAGTGCAGAGCTGTTCAAGTGCATATCAAGTTCAGTATAAGTGCAGTGTTCAAGTGCAGAACCGTGTACAAGCACAGTGATCAAGTGCAGGTCAGATCACTAAGCGCAACTATAATTAGTTCATCATAGGAATCTCACTCCAGTGAAAGACTGAATCAGAACTGATTATTATATCCCAAGAAGAAGGGATATAATCACTGGTGCAAGATTGCAGTTCTTCGAGGATAAGGTTTAAAGTACCTTCGAAAAACTGTCTAAATCAACCAGTGGAAGCTCTGTGTACTTGCTGATGGTTTTGGAAGAGGTGTCTGAATGGATCAAGATCAAGGAAGTACACACAATCAGAGAAGAGAAAACCTGATAAAGGATCATGGTTAAACTGAAGAGAAGAGAAGAAGAGAGCTTTGACCAGATCAGGATAAACCAGCTCAGATGGGTCATTGTGGAAGATGAAGAGGACGAATCTATGAGCAGCTTGACGAGCTCAAGGTGAACCCCGTAGAAGAAGAAGAAATGTGGTGGCAGGAGTCTGTGATCGTGAACAATGTCGACGCCTATGATGACGAGAAGGCAGAAGAACATGCCGTCTGATACCAAAGGAATCGTGGAGGAAGATTCCTGTAGTGAAAGAAGAAACCAGCTGGGAAACAAGCTCAGAGCCCAGCAATGTACAAGAGCAAGCAGTTGTGAACAAGAGCAGTCAGTTGAAGGAGTGACCAGGTCAGTGTAACGAACAGACCAGATCAAAGCAAAGCACAGACAAGCTTGTTAAGGTCAACCAGCTCAGCAAACAGAGCAGACAACTTCTGAGGTCAAGAGCAGAAATGGTCAAAACGACGAGCAAAGCGATTTGAACACCAGAATATACGAAGACTGATTTTTAGTGTTCAAATAGATTTGCTGTGTTGTCTTATCGATACAGTGCTCACATGTGAAAAAGACATAAAGCCTGCAGAAGCATTAATGACAAAGGACGCAAAGTACAACTCTGTCAGAAGACTTTTCAACGGCTATAACTTTGTGTCCAACGGAAAAATTTACACAAAGGCTTTATAAATCAAGAGCAGAGCACAAGCAGAGATGATGCGCGAGATATAGAGAGGAATTGTTGATCAAAAAAGAATACAAGTGCAGTAAGGCACAAACAGAAAGAGAAGATTGTGCAGCAGTCGAAGGCTTGAACACCCAGGTGGCAGCCGGTGTTCAAGCTGGTCAAGTGCCCAGGTGTGAACTGGTGCACTGGCCGAAATTCATTATTGATATAATCATTGGCTGCACAATTTGGGAAGACATTGAAGAAACCAGCTTGGAGAGCATCTTCCCGTGTTTGAGATACAAAAGAAACAGAGAGTTTACACTATAATTACTCTCACACGATTCACTCTAATATTTGAGAGAGCTGATTAGATTTGCTGAGTGAATCAAAAACAACAATGACTTCCTTGAAGTATTTGGATAGAAGACGTTAAACAAGTCTTGTAGCCTTTCTCACTGAGGCGTTAAAGAAGTGTTGTTAGACACACAAGTTGCGACTGGTGTGCATAGGTGGCTAGGAGTTCTTGCAGCTTGCGGGCTGTCGGATCAAGTTGCAGCGTGGGCCGCTGTAATTAAAGTCTTCTAGTGGATCCTTCCCATTGCGGAAGAAGATGAGACGTAGGAGATTCAGCTCCGAACTTCCTTAAACAAATTGCAGTGTATTTTTTCTTTACAGCTTACTGCGTTCATAGCATACGCATTGCATATTTTTTAACTGTGTTTAAAAATTTTTAAATAGCTTTCGATTTTTAGAGTTCAGTTTGAGTGTTTTCTCGCATGATTTTATTTCATACCCAATCTGTATCTCGGTGCACAAACAGCTCAAGAACACTGAGCTATTGCAGCTCAAATTTTAAATAACCAGATCGCACTGTCTTTCTCCGTGCTGGTTTAGCGTTGTGCTGGAACCAGCTTGATGCGATCCGTTTACCGTTACGTGCTGGATTTTGCAAAACGAAATTTAAAATGCACAAAATTTAGTTTTGAAACTATCTTCTGCTCCGATAGTCTTTTTACGGAATTCATCTGTGCTACAAAATTCTTTAAAAACTAACTCTACAAAAATAGGAAGAGTAATATTTTTGAATAGCATAACACAGGACAAAGAGTGAAAGGTGTGGCAGCATTTCTTCTGTCGAGCTGACAGATTGCACGAGGTCTGTGGACGCCAAGACCTCTTACTTTGGATGTGCTGAAATAATAGCGCAAATGATAGAGTTTGAGAGAAGCGGAAGAGATTCTATGAATTAAAATATCATTTATCTTCCAGTCCTTAATAGATGAGCATTTTCTGTAGTATGGAACTTGTTTTCAAAATCTTATCTCATGCACTTGTTTTGACAAACTGTCGTCCCCTGCAAAATCGCTTTGATTTCAAAAATAAAAATACCCCGTGCTCTGTTGAGGGGTTTGATTAACACAAAATCTGTTGTTACTCTAATAACGGTTTACGTGGGATGTGTAGTAGCAAGTCCGGAAGTTTCAGGCTCGGTGCTCTAAATCAGAGATTAACTAGTAAATTAATCACAATTACACGGAGCCATGAAATTTGAGCTAAAATTTTTTCGTTTGGGCCTGAACCGGAAACAACATTTTAAGATAAGTTCGTACTCAAAATAAAGACTTTAAATCAAAAGACAAAAGAACATTCACAACATAAACATATATACACAACTTCAATCGAATCACAACAACAACAGATACACAGGACATCCCCTGGTAACGACTCGATAAGGCATAACTATACATATAAATATAACTGGGAACTCAACACTATGGGACCCCACCAGCTGATGCAACACTCGAACAACTGATCTACCTGCAAAGGCCTGCAATGGCCAAACATCCGACCAAAGCAGCCCCAAGGGAAAACAAACGAGGTCAAAACCTCAGTACGAAGAGCAACACATACAGCTAATCAAATCAGACATGAAACATGTTATGTCGTGTCATGTGATGCATGAGGGCTGTCAAGAATATCGGGGCATCAAGGCCAATGACTCAGATGGCAAATCAAATCTCGATAGATCATCAGAATCCAAATCACAGTGACTCAGCTGGCTATCGCAACTCAACGACGACATTTGATTCTCAGCACGGCAACTCAGCCGACAAATCGCGACTCACCTATTATTAGGTATCAAAGGAATTCAAGCTCAATATGAATGTGTGTAAGGTATGCCATTAAAATATGAACAGTATGCAACATATATCACAGAGCTATTAGAGTAGATGCCCAACTAGCCAACTTGTGGCGTATGGGTTTTATTGACTCTTGTGTATAACGATCTTTATTTAAGAAATACGCATTTCTTTTATGGCATTCTTTATTTTCATTATGTTATAATGTTAACAATTATGTTGGATAAAGACCTACAATGCACCATAGTGCATGTTAGATGTGATAGTGGATATGATGGCTATCATGAAACACATCTAATAGTCACTGTGTATTCTGAACTCGTTCCTTGTCGATTGGGCCGTCAAAATGAGGATAAAGCCGCCCGAGCTTGATACTAGCATCTGCGATGCAAAGTACCATGTTTCATTGGTAGGGAACATTGTGGTGTTCTGAGCATGCAGATGGATAGTGACCTGGTGATCTATCGAACTACCCTCGTTCGGACTTTCCAAGTGGTTACCATTTGTCAAGTGGATAAGTCCAAGGTCTTGGTTGTACTGATTAGTCCTCACTACTCGAAACGTCATTGAGACTCTACATGATAGGCACCTTAATTTGACCCGTTTACCGACTCACTTGGGGTCATTAGGTGGCGGGATTGGGTGAGGTCCCGATGCATGTAGGAGTCGATGCTTCGTTGTCGAGGATTCACCGCTCGCTTTCATGCGTGGATATCCTATGCTATTTGATGAGATAATAGTGTATAAATCTATAGCCAGAGTACTGGATGTGTTTTTGGTAAATGGGTTTGCTTAGTAACACTAGCGATGTCACTATTTGATCTCCAAGATGTATGCATAGTTATCAGATCTCTAGCGACTCTCGATTTACCAATGGTCGTTGATCTGATTGGGATATATGTGTTGAAAGGACCGTACTGTACGCTAACCATGACCAACTGGTTCTTGCAGGCACTGTCAGGCCTCGTGCTTTAAACAGACAACACATGCGGAAGCTATCAAAAAGCGGGTAAAATTTTTGCTTTTAGGCCCGACGGTTTTAGACATATAATTTAAAATACAACGATACTTAAAATAAGTTTCCCAATTCATAAAACAACCAACAATAAAGCATACATAATTCACAACATGTATCAGACTCCTCTACGGGTACAACCACAAAGCGCAGGGCATCCCCCTGGCTAAGTGATACATATATATAAGTATGCTATGTGCAACTGGGACACGCTAGCCACCTCCTGGGGCACCACCAGCTGGGTTAAAACCACGACCAGCTATAGAACCTGGGTTTCCTGAAAACAACATAACAAAGAAACACCGCTCGCTTTCATGCGTGGATATCCTATGCTATCTGATGAGATAATAGTGTATAAATCTCTAGCCAGAGTACTGAATGTGTTTTAGGTAAATGGGTTTGCTTAGTAACACTAGCGATGTCACTATTTGATCTCCAAGATGTATGCATAGTTATCAGATCTCTAGCGACTCTCGATTTACCAATGGTCGTTGATCTGATTGGGATATATGTGTTGAAAGGACCGTACTGTACGCTAACCATGACCAACTGGTTCTTGCAGGCACTGTCAAGCCTCGTGCTTTCAACAGACAACACATGCGGAAGCTATCAAAAAGCGGGTAAAATTTTCGCTTTTAGGCCCGACGGTTTTAGACATATAATTTAAAATACAACGAGACTTAAAATAAGTTTCCCAATTCATAAAATAACCAACAATAAAGCATACATAATTCACAACATGTATCAGACTCCTCTACGGGTACAACCACAAAGCGCAGGGCATCCCCCTGGCTAAGTGATACATATATATAAGTATGCTATATGCAACTGGGACACGCTAGCCACCTTCTGGGGCACCACCAGCTGGGTTAAAACCACGACCAGCTGTAGAACCTGGGTTTCCTGAAAACAACATAACAAAGAAACAAACCAAGCCCCGGAGGGACATGGGGTCAAACCCCAGTACGGAGAGCAACAATACAACAGCAATAAACAGCAAGGAATAAAATGCAGATGCTATGCATGAGACACCGGATAGCAACGGAAGGCTCAACCTACAAGGGAGCTAAGGAACTCAAACATAGCTCCAAGAATCGTCAACAACGAATAGTGGCCACGGTGTGTGTTCACAGTGTGGTAGTGAGCCACTCGCCATGATACAACACCCGAATACCAGATGCATCAAACAACTCAACCTGCTGTTGCCTCGCCCATGAACTGTGGTAGTTAACCACTCGGCGCATGGTGGCTAACGATCCCAGCAGGGAGATGAGAGTGCGGTATTGCCGCTCGCCCTCACATCCTGGTAAGAAACAACAACAATACAACAAGGTACAAAGACTACCAAAGCTGGAAAAAGGAATACCATGCGTGTATGCAACATGCTGGAATACAAGCATATACACCTATGTAACACAGCAATAACACAATAGCATACAAAATCCTCAGCAGGACACAACCAGCAGGCACAGCCCATTCCACATACCAGCAACTACAAACATCCAAGCCATAACCTTGCTGTAATATAAGCTCAAATCCGTACCTTATACTGAGCAATTAACACTGCGAGAAATCCCGAAGACTCTGGTAAAAGCCTGTTAAACACACAGCATACACAACATAAATCTAACGGGTTGCTAATCAAGCTCACGGCTGGGAGTCACACTCAACCAGCTGCTCAATATACCTCAACAATTACACAGAAAGCTTAAAACTATGGCTAGGAACAAGGTCTCACCGAAAACCAGAACGTAGTTCTACCCGATCGACACAACACTCGAACGGCAGCAACTTCGCGTTCCTCCACTAGCCAATTACAGCTTCTAAAACTGGTACGAAATGGAAGAGCTTCTCGAGAGGAGTCCAATGCTACCTCGCGCGAGCAAAACAACCACCGGAAACACCGGGAATTCGCCGAAAAAGCTCACGACTGAACAATGCTCTAGGGTTCGAAACGAAGAACACGGACGAGGGAAATATTTGCTAAGTATGGAATTGATATCACAAAATCGAAAACCAAGTCTTCCTTATATAATTCCCACAACTGCTGGAATCTTAAAAAAATCCACCGACAAAATCAGCAGGAACACTACAAACAGCAGACGCAAGGAACCAACTGCTGATTTCTCCAACAACGCTACAACAAATCGCAAAGCAAACTAACGGTTGGTTATCCAAAACGGCATCGCAGCTGGACAATCAGTCTCAACATCCAAACGACGACGTTTTCTCTTCGAGCTACAGGAATGTTGACCCGCGTTGACATCTGCTTCTGCTGAACAACCAGCAGACACACGCACGCAATTCCACCAGCTGGTACAGACGCAACATCCAAACGACGTCGCGCCAACTAAACTAAACGCAGTCGTTTCAATCCTCAACGCAACTACGCTAAAGCAACGGCTGGATACAACACGCTACCAGCTCTCACTAAACACAATTAAATCCAGCTTTCACTAAAACGACGGCGTTCTGAGATCTAACGCCAAAACACGCTACGACTGGTTTTCGCCACCGACCAGCTGCTAGCTCGCAAAACCAGCTGACACGACAACCAGCAGGTACCTCTAATATACGAAAATACAAAATCTCCAGAATTGTTCAACACACGAAATGGAACCCGAAAATGCCAACCAAACTCTCGAACAAAGATTTGACCAGCAGGAAACTCCCAAAAACCGATACAATCAACAAACAAATCTTAATACAAATCCAGGTCTCACATTTCTCCCCCACTAAAAAGGATTTCGTCCTCGAAATCACAACAACAACAACAACTCTGGAAAGACAACACAACAGCAAGCTACAAACAGAACTCGCCCAACACAAGGCCAAGAGTTCAAGATAACTGAGCAAACACATCACAACAACTAAGGAAGAAAAAAACAGCAAAACTACAATCCACTGGATAATCTAGCTCAACAGCTACTCAAATAGATGCGGCCACTCGCGCTGCATCTTTTCTTCCAGTTCCCAAGTAGCTTCTTCCCTACCATGCTTGCTCCACTGCACCATCACCAACGGAATGGTTTTATTCCTCAACTGTTTCTCTTTTCTGCCAAGGATCTGCAAAGGGTATTCCTGATAGCTCAACGACTGATCTAGCTCTACCTCGTCAGTTCCAAGCACATGAGACGGATCTGGCTCATACTTCCTCAACATGGAAACGTGAAAGACGTCATGCAGAGAAGATAACTCGGACGGCAACAACAGACGATACGCCAAAGGGCCAATCCTCTCGACAATCTCATACGGACCAACGTAACGAGGGGCTAACTTTCCCTTGCGTCCAAAGCGCATCACACTACGAAACGGAGAAACCTTGAGAAATACACGATCACCAACCTGAAACTCAAGAGGTCGACGCCTCTTATTCGCATAACTGGCATGGCGATCCTGGGCAGCTTTCATCCGCTGTCTAATAAGATCCACGTGATCTTTCATCTGCTGCACAAAGTCAGGGGCAGATAGCTGCTTCTCCCCCACTTCTTCCCAACACACTGGCGATCTGCACTTGCGGCCATACAAAGCCTCGAAAGGCGCCATGCCAATCGTCACTTGGTAGCTGTTATTATACGAAAACTCAACCAAAGACAACGCGTCTTGCCAACTACCTCCGAAATCCAACAAAACAGCACG
>KV010374.1:6186-23145 GCA_001598015.1 Dorcoceras hygrometricum | reverse complement strand
TCCTCCAATGCCCAGCCTTGTGGCAGTGGTGGCAAACGTCCTCGCTCTTGTTAGGCTTAGAAGCCCTTGCCTTCGGCTTCTTGGCAGACTTCTCCTCCTTCGCAGGAGCAGAACGCTTCTTGCTCTTGCGTCTAGGCCCTTTCTTCGCAGAGGAAGAAGAACCCAGAAGGAGGACGGGTTTGTCCTTCTTTATGGTCCCCTCAAACACTACAAGCATGTTCACCACCTCTTCAAGAGTGGCTTCCAGCTTGTTCATGTTGAAGCTGACCACAAAGGGGTCAAATGCAGCGGGTAGTGAGAGGAGAAGTACATCCACAGAAAGCTCATGTGGAAGTGCGATATCAAGGCCCGACAGCTTTTCAATGAGCCCAATCATGCGAACCCCATGCTCGCGGACCGAAGTCCCATCGCGCATGCGGCTCGACATCAGCTCCTTGACAGCCGTGAACCTCTCATGTCGAGAGTTCTCCCCGTATAGTTCTTTGAGATGAAAAAGTATGGCAGAGGGATACTTTGTCTTCTCGAAGCGCCGTTGCATTTCATTGTACATCGATGCCATCACATAGCATCGAGCTTTAACCTCATCGTCCCGCCATTGGTTAAGCGTGATCAGCTCCTCAGGGCTGATATCGGCAGGGGTTTCCTCCGGAGGAGACTTCTCTATCGTATAGAGAATCTTCTCCGAATCCAGTACAAGATTAAGGTTGCGGAGCCAGTCTTGGTAGTTAAGACCAGTGAACCTGTTGCTATCGAGTATAGCAGCAAGCGGGTATTTCATCGAAACCATTTTTATAGAAGTTATACTGAAAAGAAAACAGACATGCATTACTGACTATATAAAAATAAACTCTAAGACATAAAATATGGTCATTTAGTTTTATGAATTTCCCTCCCACTATTTAGACCAGTGAACCTGTTGCTATCGAGTATAGCAGCAAGCGGGTATTTCATCGAAACCATTTTTATAGAAGTTATACTGAAAAGAAAACAGACATGCATTACTGACTATATAAAAATAAACTCTAAGACATAAAATATGGTCATTTAGTTTTATGAATTTCCCTCCCACTATTTTAACGATTTCACCACCCTCTAATGAAATCGAGAAAACAGGTTTCTTTAGTGGGTACACGGAGCCCAATCAAGCGATCATGGACCCGAATAATATCATCCATCCATGACCCCCAAAAGGTAGTTTCCGATTGCAGCCGGTGCAACCTCCATGTATTCACCTCACGTCCAGTAAGGGCCCAATAATATGACGCCGTTTACTATCACGTGTCAAGATTGACCCATCAATGTTGAGTCGTGAAGGACGGTCCCCTTAACGTCCCCAATAATATGAGCAAACGTTAAAGGGAGTTCCAACCGACTCACAACAGTTGTCAATGACGTGGACAGCTTTCCGGCATACATGACCCCCTCAATAATATGATCCGGGCCATGTATACGGGTAGCATCGACGTACACCCATTGTTGATGGAAGGTAGGGTTAATTTAAACATTTTTAAATACCCTTTTGTTTATCGAATAAACATTTATCTTGATATGAGTTTTAAATCAAATTTAAAATGAGGGATTTTATTTTTGAAAAATTTGGTCTCATGCATATTTAAATCTAATTTAAAACATGAAAACATGCGGATTCAATTATACTATATATCAACATATATAAAGTAACATTGGGATGATCGATCGCGAGAGCTATGCGGTCCGTGGTTGCCAGCCACGGACCTGGGTCCAATCCTAGGGGTAATGCAATATGCAATGCAATCCTATTACAATGCTTTTCGGTTTTACAGATCTTCGGTCTTCAATATCTTGATCGTCATCTCCACCGTCTTCGGATGTCCTCCCACTAAATCTAGTAATTTACATTTAAATTAACTATGACAAATAAGGGATACATTTATCAAGGGGTGGGAACGGGCCACAAACAGACCCACTTTATATGATAATCAATATATAAAAACCGAAATCAAATAAAACCTATTGCATACACCTAACACATTGGGCATGGCTCTCGATCACCCCAATCATGCAATTAATCTAATTAACATGCATAATTTAAATAATCTAATTATTTATCGTAAAATCATATTCTAATTACGAAATCGTATTTTATAATAAAATCTTTTGCCGATAAAACAAATTTTAATCAACAAAATCATATTTTATTACAAAATCATATTTCATAATTAAAATCATATTTTACTAATTTTAATTGTATCAATATTGGGTTTAAAACAATTTTAGGCCCAAAACTTAAAATTTCAAAATCGATCAAAATCGGGCCCGACATCGCATACCGGCCCGAAAACTTCACGAGCTGCCCGGGACAGGCCCGAACCAAACCCTAGAAGAAATCAGACCAGCCATCACGACATCGCCGGAGACTCGCCGGAGCGGCGGCCGCCCGGCGGCACACGCACACGTCGCGCGAGCGGCGCGCATCCTTCGCAACCAGTGCGCCGCAACGTCCGGCCAGCAAACTCCATGAGCGGCGCACGATGAGGGCACCAATTTACGTCCTTGCGCGCGACGAGAGAGGCAGCGCCGCCCAGACAACGCGCGGCCAGCGCGCGCGACCAGCAGCGCAATCGTCTCAACCATCGCTGCGCAAAGGAGCGGCGCATCATCGTTCGAGCATCGGCGTAGGCTTGCGCACTCCAGCGGCCATCCTTATCGCGTTCGTCCGGCCACCATGCGCGCCACAGCGCACGCGCGACTTGGTCGTCGCCGCCGCGCAAGGCGGCGGCCCGGCGACTCGCTTCCCGATTTTCGTTTTCGATCTGAAAATTAAGATGTTAGATACAATTATGGCATAATCGTATGATCAGATCCGAAAAACACTGGCTCTGATACCACTGTTGGGGATCCGGATCCGCCCCCCGGCGAGGCAGGGGAAGAACATAGAATAAAAGCCGGGAGACGATCAATACGAAAAACAAAAATACAAATATCTTCATTCATAGGGCGTTCAAAACGAATACCTTGCTGGCACTTGTGCCTGGCTCCAACCGGAATTACAAGAACCCGTCTCTTCTAGGTAGATTGCGGTAGATATCGCCAATCCGGTCCACGACCAGAACCGAGACTCCTTCGTCAGGCTGCACTAGAAGCACTGACGAATTCTGCACGAACGGATTCTCCTCGAAAACCTAGGCCGGAACGATTTCCGGCGAAGTGGCGGCGGCGGCGGGCGGCGGCGGCGTTCGAGAGAGGAGGGGCGGCTATAGAGATTAGGGTTAGGGTTCTTGGGAGTTGTGAGTTGTGTTGTATGTTAAGTCTTGATTAAGTCTAATTAAATAGACTTAAGTGTTGGACTTGGACAGGCCCAACGGGCCCGGGTCCAACGATGAACATTCAGTTCATCTCCACCACCGAGACTTCATTACAACTCCGATCGCCGATCAAATCGGACCGATCGATTCAGTTTCCAAAACTGAATAATATGATCTGAAAAACCAATTTTCAGAACCCCAGTGCAAAATGACCGTTTTGCCCCTCAACAGCGGGAAACTCCGGTTTGACCCCTGTTGACTTTCAGGAAGTCGCACTTCCCGATATCCTCTTCTCGTGCTCAACACATTGAGCTGAGTATCCGTGTGGGAATCTCGAATCTAGTACTTGTGTGACCCTCAATGGTTCAGGGGTATACTAGAAGCTTGCTAGTGAGGTTTATGATCTGGTACGAAGTATTGTAGTGCGAGTTGATTATTTTGACCAAATCGGGTGCAAGCTGATAGGTAGGTTTTTTCCTGTGTTTAGTTGTGCTGAGTTTGTAAACTAAGATGTTGCTGCTGTGGCATGCACGGGTCCAGTGAGAGGAATGAGTTGATAGCGATTCAGTAAGTATCGTTCAGCAAGGAGCAGCAGACGCGAGCCGATCTGAGATCGTGAGCTGGATGGACTAGTTCGAGCTGGTTCGAGTACATATCTTGAGATATGGGTACGTGATCTGATCTGAAATCATTGTAAGCTGAATAGAGCATCGGAAGCTGACCTGAGTGTTGCGTATTGAGTTGAGAACTCCAAGATGATTTACGTACTGCTAGCTGAGAAGAGAGTACGCGATTTAAATACGGTGTACGCGATCTGAAGACTGTGAACTGTTGGTGATCTTCGTATCGCGTTTGGCATGGATCAGATCAGACGCGATCTGATCTGAGTGGAACAGTTCTGGTATGAACTGCTTCGTTGTGCTTGATCGATTTTTTTTTGTCTAGAGCTGTTTTTGGGAAAACATCGTAGAGGCGAACATCTCTGAGATTTTGCTGTATAAGTGTAAGATGTATTCAGATTGGGGATATTCTGGGTGCCCTGAGATGATGGATCAGATTATGGTTGTTGTCCCGTGCTGGTTTGTGAAATCAGCTTAGCGTAAGCTGATGGTGATGCATAGTTTGGAAGAGAGTTGATCGTTTCTCTTGTTCTGGAGGGCGCGCTGTAACGCCTAGAATTTCCTGACTACATAGAAATGAGTGCATGACTAGGGAAAAATATTTTTAGATGATTACATGCCATTTTATATGATTTATTTGTGATTTTATAATTTATGGTATGCATGTGATATTTTTCAGCTTGCTTGAGCTACGGACGCCTGGACGAGATTAGGGTCGACTGTAATGAAAATAATTTGAGATTTTTAAGTTATTAGATTTTTAAGAATGAAATTATTTTATTTTAAGCAACAATTTTGGAAATTTGAGTTTTTATAATTATTTTGGAGGGGAACCCGTTTTTCGCCAATACGGGCTGTTTTATTGAGTTTTAAGGTAATTTAAAATGTGAGGAGGCCTAGATTTCGAAGTTATGTAATTATTAAAGCCCAATTGTGAGTTTTCAGTATTTTTTAATTAATTAGAGGGGCAAGCTTGGATTTTTCATAATTAAACCAATAGGGGTCATATTAGTCACATTCATTTTCTTAAACACAAAATTTACACAAACCTAGCCTCCCTTTTGATGCAACAGCCATCCCCCTCCTCCCCATAACTCAAAATTTTGAAACTTATCATCCATTAGAGAAGCTTGGTGATCCAAAGCCGATTGCGCCCCGATCTCGCGTCTACAACGTCGGTAACTCGCAGATTCACTTCTTTTTCAAATCATGCATGTGACATCAATTTATTTTCTCACCATTTAGACTATAATAGACTGTTTTTCAATGATTTATGGCATGTTTTGTATGCGATCTAATGACATCTATGAGGTTTATTTTCGGATCATGCATGCACCCTATTTTCTCACATGATTTTCGATCCAAATCTTCGGTCTAGGGGTGTTCCAGGGGCTTGGGGGTGATCACTAGTGGCTGTATGGTGGTCTTTAGGTACTGAAAATTGGGCTGGTTCGAGCAAAAACCATGGCTGCAAGTGAAGATCACCTGGTGCGCGCGCAGGGAGAGCAGCCATCTTCATGGCCTTCGCGCGCGCACTGTGAGCCACGGTTTGGACCATGGTTGGTATCGTTGGAACCAAATGGACCTGGGGGTGGTCCAGCAGGCGGGGCTCCGGTCATGGTGGCCGGAGCATAGCGCACGAACACCGGGAAGTGGGCGTCGCGCAAGGGGCGAGCGGCGGCTCACGCGTGGTGTAGGGCAACATGTTGGGCCGGCCGGTTCGATCAAACCAGTTTGGTTTGGTTGGGTCGGTTTGGTTCATCGAGTCTCGAGTCAAAATGTTTTGAAATAGGTCCAAGTTATTTTAATTATGGACCTGTTATTTTAATTTTAAGTCAAAGGTCCAATTTTAAAGAAAATAGCCCAAATGTTAAGAATTGAGTCAAACTTTTAAAGTTATGTTTATTTTTAAGTTTTAAGTCAAAATTAGGGCCTTTGGAATTTTAATTAAGTCAAAATTGATTTTTGAGATTTTAATTTGGTCAAAATCGGTCTTTTGGTCAAAATCGTATTTTGGGGTCAAAATTGACTTAACTTGATTTTAAAAGCCAAAATCTTTCTTATAAGTCCAAATTGATTTTTAGAAGTAAAAATTAATTTTAATCAGTCACAATTAGCCTTGATTTTTATGAAATAAAAAATTTAAAGAAATTAGGTAAAAATTTTGAAAAGGGGGTGAACATTCGTTTCATCGATTAAGTTAAGAACAATATGTGGTCTAGAAGTAGTGGGCCAGGCTCCTGAACAATTCCTTGACCGAAGTAGAAAATTGTAGAAGCCCGTAAATATATATTTAATCATATATGTAGTATGTTATATACGTAAATGTTTTAAAGGAAAAGATTAAATATATATTATCGGGCTAAACTTTTAAATTACATGATTTTTAGAAATGCACGCATCATGAGATTTTATGAAATGATCAGGCATGTATCTTTTAAGGTAAAACCCGAGGAATTGAAGTGATGTGACAAAGTTTAATGAAGGGAGCTAGCCGGGTAGCCGGGATCGGGGATCCCCTATAATGTATGATTATGAGCCTATGGATCCATGTGTGACATCATGGTGAAGTGGAAACCATAGAGGTGTGACATATAGGGATTACGGCTTGAGGTCGGGTGAACCACACCGCCACGTACGTTGCTTATTTAGACTGATGGCTCACACGCTCACTCACATCTACTGATACGACTCATACGTTTTTCATGTTATGTATGTCATGCCTTATGTATGTTTATGTTACGTATGTACGATATGAAATGTATGAAGTACTGTTTTAAGATCATGCTCGCATTCATGTTTTAACGTTATTTTATTACAAGTATGTGCTTGCATGCGATTTTATTAGTATGTACCTTGCTATAATATACGATAGAGCATACTGAGCCTCTAGGCTCACTAGGTTTAAATGGTGCAGGTGATGACCCTGCTGATGAGTTTACATCGACTGGCGGTGAAGACATCTGAGCGCCTGTTGCAGCAGTACCCCTTGACCGCAGCAGTGTTATTTTGAGTTGATACAGTTGGATATTGGTTTAAAACATGTTTATTTTCAGTATTTTGATGCAGTTGATTTTATTTTATTTTATACAGTATGGATGTTTAACATTTTAAAATATTCCTTTATTTACGTTTAAAGTATTTTTTTTTTAGAAAATGATTAGAAATGTTTTAAAAGGGGAACGAGCCATACTTTAAGTTTATGTTTTTCCGCATATGTTAAAAAACATTTTCTAGAGTCTGGTTCGTTTCAGTCCTGCTGGTGGATCTTCGCAGAGATAGCAACCTTTTATTAAGTCCCAACGATCTGGATTCCAACCTCGTGAACCGTCTAGGTTCGGAGGACCTTCGAGACCTCAGTTTCGGGGACCACAACAAGCTCAGGTGAACGCCTTGACGAGAGAGCAGGCGGAGGATAAGCCAGAGGGAGTTATTGCAGGTACTTGTTTCATCTTTGATTTCCCTGCACTAGTTTTGTGTGATACAGGAGCATCACACTCCTTCATATCTGATTTGTTTGTGCATGAGTGTGGGTTGAGTGTTATCCCACTGTGTGATGTCGTGTCTGTATCTACTCCTGCTGGTGCATGGTTGATGTCCCGTGAGGTGGTTGTGGATTGTATGATTAGATTTGATGAGCATCTGTTGGTGACTAATCTGATTGCTTTGGGAATTAGAGATTTTGAATGCATCTTGGATATGGATGTGCTTGTTGGCGACAATGGCGGATCCGGATCCCGTTTTTCGGGGGCGCAGCGGAAGTTTAAAAATTTCCCCGAAAAATGTTCAATACATCAAATCTAATCTATAAATCATACATAGGATGTTTTATAGAGTGTCACCTTGCTGGCGTCTAGGCGCCTGGCTTCAACCGGATTCACAGGGAATCTGGCTCTTCAAGGTAGGCGGAGGTAGATCCTCCTTAATCAGGTCCACGACCAGAAACACGACTCCTTCGTCAGCCTGCACTATAAGGCCTCACGAATTTGGCACAAACGGAATCTCCTCGTTATGCTGATCGGAACAAGTCCGATCACATGATCAACGGCGGCGGCGGCACGGCGGCGCGGCGGTGGAGGCGGCGGCCGTGAGGTTTTGGGAGGAGAGGGGGGCGGCCACAAGCTTTGAGGCTAGGGTTGTGTGTTGTGATTTTTATGTTTTGCCCTAGACCAAGTCTAGTATTTAAATCATACATGGGCTTGAACCGGTCCAATGGACTTGGGTCAAGCCCATGTCCATATGAACATTCGGTTCATTTAAATCACCGTGGTTTCATCATAATCCCGATCGACGATCAGATCGGACCGATCGACTCAGTTTCCAAAACTGAATATTATGATGCGAAAACAATTTTTCAGACCACCTAGTCCAAAATTACAGTTTAGCCCCTCAACTTTAGGGAAATCGCAATTTGACCCCTGTTGACTTTTAGGAAGTCGCACTCCCTAAAATCCTCCTCCTATGCTCAACACATTGAGCTCAGTTTCCGTGCGGGAATCATGAATCCAGTACTTGTGTGACCCTCAATGGTTCAGGGATACAGCAAGCCGTGGGCCCACAACCATTGTGACTCCGAAATCACAATTTCGGACTTGCCCATCGGATCATGGTAAAGCACCTAGCAACATCACCACATGATCCCATAGGTATCACTGATAGTGCCTGCAAGAACCAGTTGGTCATGGTTAGCGTACAATACGGTCCTTTCAACACATATATCCTGATCAGATCAACGACCATTGGTAAATCGAGAGTCGCTAGAGATCCGATAACTATGCATACATCTTGGAGATCAAATAGTGACATCGCGAGTGTTACTAGGCAAACCCATTTACCTAAAACACATCCAGTACTCTGGCCAGAGATTTATCACACTATTATCTCCTCAGATAGCATAGGATATCCACGCATGAAAGCGAGCTGTGAATCCTCGACAACGAAATCAGATCAACGACCATTGGTAAATCGAGAGTCGCTAGAGATCCGATAACTATGCATACATCTTGGAGATCAAATAGTGACATCGCGAGTGTTACTAGGCAAACCCATTTACCTAAAACACATCCAGTACTCTGGCCAGAGATTTATCACACTATTATCTCCTCAGATAGCATAGGATATCCACGCATGAAAGCGAGCTGTGAATCCTCGACAACGAAGCATCGGCTCCTACATGCATCGGGACCTCACCCAATCCCGCCACCTAATGACCCCAAGTGAGTCGGTAAACGGGTCAAAGTGAGGCGCCTATCATGTAGAGTCTCAATGACGTTTCGAGTATTGAGGACTAATCAGTACAACCAAGACCTCGGACTTATCCACTCGACAAATGGTAACCACTTGGAAAGTCCGAACGAGGGTAGTTCAATAGATCACCAGGTCACTATCCATCTGCATGCTCAGAACATCACAATGTTCCCTACCAATGAAACATGGTATTTCACATCGCAGATGCTTGTCTCAAGCTCGAGCGACCTTATCCTCATTTTGACGGCCCAATCGACTAGGAACAATTTCAGAATACACAGTGACTATTAGATGTGTTTCATGATAGCCATCATATCCACTATCACATCTAACATACACTATGGTGCATTCTAGGTCTTTATCCAACACAATTTTTAACATTATAACATAATGAAAATAAAGAATGCCATAAAGAAATGCGTATTTCATAAATAAAGATCGTTATACACAAGAGTCAATAAAACCCACACGCCACAAGTTGGCTAGTTGGGCATCTACTCTAACAATCTCCCACTTTCCCTATAGCCAACTACTCATCAGACGCAGTCCCATTGTTTCGTGATGTTTTTCAAACAACGGTCCTGGCAAGGGCTTCGTAAGTGGATCAGCAATGTTGTCCGCAGAGGCGACTCTCTCAACTGCTATGTCACTCTGGCAACAATATCCCGGATTATTTGGTATTTCCTCAGTATATGTTTGGATCTTTGGTGAGACCTAGGCTCCTTTGCTTGCGCAACGGCACCCGTGTTGTCGCAGTACACCGGGACTGGACCAACTCCATCAGGGATTACACCCAACTCTTGGACGAAATTTCTTATCCAAACCGCCTCCTTAGCAGCAGCTGATGCTGCGATGTACTCAGCCTCAGTGGTCGAATCCGCGATGGTGTCTTGCTTGGAACTCTTCCAAGAGACAGCACCACCATTGAGCATGAATACAAATCCAGAGGTTGACTTCGAATCATCCACGTCACATTGGAAGTTAGAATCAGTCTAGCCTTCCAATTTCAGTTCACCACCCCCATAGACCATGAACATATTCTTAGTCCTTCGCAAGTACTTAAGAATATCTTTCACAGCCTTCCAATGCATTTGGCCGGGGTTGGCCTGGTAGCGGCTCGTGACACTCAGAGCATATGCGACATCCGATCTAGTTGAGAATATGCCATACATAATACTACCTATTGCCGAGGCATATGGCACACGTGTCATACTCTCTATCTCCTCATCAGTCTTCGGACACATAGACTTAGATAGAGTGACCCCGTGGCACATAGGTAGGTGTCCTCTCTTGGACTCTTCCATAGAGAACCGCTTAAATATGGTATCGATGTAGGTAGCTTGGGTGAGTCCGAGCATCCTTTTCGATCTATCCCGATAGATCTGTATTCCAAGAATATAGGATGCTTCACCCATGTCCTTCATCAATAATCTACTATACAACCATACTTTAGTTGACTGCAGCATTCCTACATCATTCCCAATGAGTAGAATGTCATCAACATAAAGTACAAGGAATGTCACAGCGCTTTTGACTACCTTCTTATATACACATGGCTTCTCGGGATTCTTGATGAAACCAAATTCCTTAATTGTTTCATCGAATCTCAGGTTCCAACTCCTCGATGCTTGTTTGAGACCGTAGATCGATCTCTGAATACTTTATGCTCTCTTACTACAGATGTGAAACCCTCAGGCTGCATCATATAGATCTCTTCCTTAATATTTCCATTGAGGAACGCAGTTTTCACATCCATTTGCCATATCTCAGAGTCGTACCATGCAGCTATGACAAGTAGGATTCTAATTGACTTGAACATTGCGATTGGTGAAAAGGTTTCATCATAGTCAACACCTTGCCTTAACCTTTTACGACCAGTCGTGCCTTGTAGGTCAATACCTTACCATCAGGCACGAGTTTTCTCTTGTATTTTCATTTGCACCGAATAGGAACAATTCCTTTGGGAGGATTAACAAGAGTCCAAACTTGGTTCGCATGCATCGAGTCAATCTCAGACTGCATTGCTTCAAGCCATAAATTAGAATCAACATCGGAAATTGCCTCCTTGAAAGTTCTTGGATCACATCCAATAACTTGACCACTTTGATCATCTTCAAGGAGGAAACCATATCCATCAGGAGCCCTAGGAATCCTTTCAGATCTCCTAGGTGCGACCATTTCTGGTATTGGCTCTTGAGTTGTGAGCGATTCACTTGGTACTTCATATGGTTCTCGAACCTCTTCGAGTTCTACTATCTTGCCTTTTCTATCAAGCAGAAATTCCCTTTCCAGAAAGGTGGCATTTCTAGAAACAAACACTTTTGTTTCATTGGGATAGTAGAAGCAGTATCCAATAGAATTCTTTGGATACCAAATGAAGTAACATAAGATGGATCTATTATCCAGCTTATCTCCCACTATCTGCTTCACGTAAGCAGGACATCCCCAAATCCTCATGTATCAGTATTTGGGCGGCTTGCCCATCCATATCTCATATGGAGTCTTATCCACTGCCTTGGTGTGGACATTATTCAACAACATTACCGCCGTTTCGAGCGCATAGCCCCAAAACGAGGTAGGAAGCTCAGTGAAGCTCATCATAGATCGAACCATGTCCATCATGGTTCGATTACGACGCTCCGCTACACCATTGAGCTGTGGTGTGGCCGGAGGGGTCCACTGCGAGAGAATCCCATTCTCCTTAAGATAGTCTTGAAATTCAGAACTCAAGTATTCACCACCTCGATCGGATCGAAGCGCTTTAATACTTTTGCCTAGCTGATTTTCTACTTCAGCCTTGAATTCTTTGAATATTTCAAAGGATTCAGACTTGTGCTTCATTAAGTACAAGTACCCATACCTAGAGTAATCATCGGTAAAGGCGATGAAGTATGTGTGACCGTACTTAGTACCAATGCTAAGTGGGCCACACACATCAGTATGGATCAAATCCAATAGGCCTTGAGCACGCTCAGGCTTGCCCTTGAAGGGTTGTTTAGTCATCTTTCCCTTGAGACAAGATTCACAAGTCGGTAGGGAGTTAATGTCTGACAAATCAAACATGTCACTCCTAACTAACTTGTTCATCCTACTTAGGGAAATATGACCTAGTCTAGCGTGCCAAATTTGTGCTGGGTTTAAGCTATCGTTTTTCTTTTTAATTGTTGTTGTATGTGTTTCCACATCGCGAGTTGGAACTTCTTTTAATTTTAAGGTGTATAAATCGTTTTCGCGTTCCCCAATTCCAATTAAACATTCATTCTTGTATATATTGCAAATCGAATTAGCAAAAACACAAGAATATCCATCACTATCAAGCATAGAAACAGAAATAATGTTCTTTATTAATTCGGGATCAAATAAAACGTTTCTCAATAACAACTTAAAATTTGAAGACAGAAATAAATAAACATTGTTGGGAACCGCTGTGGATCCGGATCACGCCTCCCGACGAGGCAGCGGAAGAACAAAAACATGGCCGGGAGACGATCAATACGATAAAACTAACATGCTATGACATTCATAGGGCGTTTAAGATTGCTACCTTGCTGGCAACTCATGCCTGGCTCTGACCGGTTTCGTAAAGAAAACGGCACTTCACGGTAGGCGGCGGTAGATATCGTCAATCAGGTCCACGACCGGAGACGGGATTCCTTCGTCAGCCTGCATTTGAAGGCCTGAAGAGATCGGTGCGGACGGATTCTCCTCGTCAAATTTGGCCGGAACAAATTCCGGCGAAGCGGCGGCGGCGGCGACGGCGTGCACCGGCGACGGCGGCGGCGAGGCTTGAGGAGAGGGGGCGGCGGCTATTCAAGCTTTAGGGTTAGGGTTGTAGTTATATGTTTGATTAAGTCTCCTAAGTCTATATTAAATAGACTAAGTGGAGGACTTGGACCGGCCCAACGGGCCCGGGTCCAACGGATGAACATTCAGTTCATCCCCATCACCGAGACTTAATCGTAACTCCGATCGCCGATCAGATCGGACCGATCGACTCAGTTTCCAAAACTGAATACTATGATCTGAAAAACCATTTTTCAGAACCCCAGTGCAAAATGACCATTTTGCCGCTCAACATCGGCAAATCACGATTTGACCTCTGTTGACTTTTGGAAAGTCGCACTCCCCGAAATCCTATTCGTATGCTCAACACATTGAGCTGAGTATCCGTGCGGGAATCTCGAATCCAGTACTTGTGTGACCCTCAATGGTTCAGGGATGCAGCCAGCCGTGGGCCCACAACCATTGTGGCTCCGGAATCACAATTCCGGACTTGCCCATCGGATCATGGTAAGAGCGTCTAGCAACATCGCCCCATGATCCCCTAGGTATCACTGATAGTGCCTGCAAGAACCAGTTGGTCGTGGTTAGCGTACAGTACGGTCCTTTCAATCCATATATCCCGATCAGATCAACGACCATTGGTAAATCGAGAGTCGCTATAGATCCGATAGCTATGCATACATCTTGGAGATCGAATAGTGACATCGCGAGTGTAACTAGGTAAACATATTTACCTAAAAAACTTCTAGTACTCTGGCCAGAGATTTATACACTATTATTCCCTCAGATAGCATAGGATATCCACGCATGTCTGCGAGCGGTGAATCCTCGACAACGATGCATCGACTCCTACATGCATCGGGGTCTCACCCAATCCCGACGCCTTATGACCCAAGTGAGTCGGCAAACGGATCAAAGTGAGACGCCTATCATGTAGAGTCTCAATGACGTTTCGAGTCGTGAGGACTAATCAGTACAACCAAGACCTCGGACTTATCCACTCGACAAATGGTAACCACTTGGAAAGTCCGATGGAGGGTAGTTCGATAGATCACCAGGTCACTATCTATCTGCATGCTCGGAACATCACAATGTTCCCTACCAATGAAACATGGTACTTCGCATCGCAGATACTAGTCTCGAACTCGGGCGGCCTTATCCTCATTTTGATGGCCCAATCGACTAGGAACATGTTCAGAATACACAGTGACTGTTAGATGTGTTTCATGATAGCCGTCATACCCACTATCACATCTAACATACACTTTAGTGTATTCTAGGTCTTTACTCAACGCAATTGTTAATCATTATACACACAATGAAAGTAAAGAATGCCATATAAGTAAATGCGAATATCATATATAAATATTGTCATATACAAGAGTCTATAAACCCACACGCCACAAGTTGGCTAGTTGGGCATCTACTCTAACAATCTCCCACTTGCCCTAAAGCCAACTACTCATCAGACGCAGTCCCATTGTTTCGTGATTTTTTTCAAACAACGGTCCAGGCAAGGGCTTCGTAAGTGGATCAGAAACGTTGTCTGCAGAGGCGACTCTCTCAACTGCTATGTCACCTCTAGCCACAATATCCCGGATTATGTGGTATTTCCTCAGTATGTGTTTGGATCTTTGGTGAGACCTAGGCTCCTTTGCTTGCGCAACGGCACCCGTGTTGTCGCAGTACACCGGGACTGGACCAACTCCATCAGGGATTACACCCAACTCTTGGACGAAATTTCTTATCCAAACCGCCTCCTTAGCAGCAGCTGATGCTGCGATGTACTCAGCCTCAGTGGTCGAATCCGCGATGGTGTCTTGCTTGGAACTTTTCCAAGAGACAGCACCACCATTGAGCATGAATAAAAATCCAGAGGTTGACTTCGAATCATCCACGTCACATTGGAAGTTAGAATCAGTCTAGCCTTCCAATTTCAGTTCACCACCCCCATAGACCATGAACATATTCTTAGTCCTTCGCAAGTACTTAAGAATATCTTTCACAGCCTTCCAATGCATTTGGCCGGGGTTGGCCTGGTAGCGGCTCGTGACACTCAGAGCATATGCGACATCCGGTCTAGTTGAGAACATGCCATACATAATACTACCTATTGCCGAGGCATATGGCACACGTGTCATACTCTCTATCTCCTCATCAGTCTTCGGACACATAGACTTAGATAGAGGGACCCCGTGGCACATAGGTAGGTGTCCTCTCTTGGACTCTTCCATAGAGAACCGCTTAAATATGGTATCGATGTAGGTAGCTTGTGTGAGTCCGAGCATCCTTTTCGATCTATCCCGATAGATCTGTATTCCAAGAATATAGGATGCTTCACCCATGTCCTTCATCAATAATCTACTAGACAACCATATTTTAGTTGACTGCAGCATTCCTACATCATTCCCAATGAGTAGAATGTCATCAACATAAAGTACAAGGAATGTCACAGCGCTTTTGACTACCTTCTTATATACACATGGCTTCTCGGGATTCTTGATGAAACCAAATTCCTTAATTGTTTCATCGAATCTCAGGTTCCAACTCCTCGATGCTTGTTTGAGATCGTAGATCGATCTCTGAATACTTTATGCTCTCTTCCTACAGATGTGAAACCCTCAGGCTGCGTCATATAGATCTCTTCCTTAATATTTCCATTGAGGAACGCAGTTTTCACATCCATTTGCCATATCTCAGAGTCGTACCATGCAGCTATGGCAAGTAGGATTCTAATTGACTTGAACATTGCGATTTGTGAAAAGGTTTCATCATAGTCAACACCTTGACTTAACCTTTTACGACCAGTCGTGCCTTGTAGGTCAATACCTTACCATCAGGCACGAGTTTTCTCTTGTATTTTCATTTGCACCGAATAGGAACAATTCCTTTGGGAGGATTAACAAGAGTCCAAACTTGGTTCAGTTTCAGTTCACCACCCCCATAGACCATGAACATATTCTTAGTCCTTCGTAAGTACTTAAGAATATCCTTCACATCCTTCCAATGCAATTGGCCGTGGTTGGCCTGGTAGCGGCTCGTGACACTCAGAGCATATGCGACATCCGGTCTAGTCGAGATCATGCCATACATAATACTACCTATTGCCGAGGCATATGGTACACGTGCCATACTCTCTATCTCCTCATCAGTCTTTGGACACATAGACTTAGATAGAGTGACCCCGTGGCACATAGGTAGGTGTCCTCTCTTGTACTCTTCCATAGAGAACCTCTAAAGTATGGTATCGATGTAGGTAGCTTGGGTGAGTCCGAGCATCCGTTTAGATCAATCTCGATAGATCTGTATTCCAAGAATATAGGATGCTTCACCCATGTCCTTCATCGAAAATCTACTAGACAACCATACTTTAGTTGACTGCAGCATTCCTACATCATTCCCAATGAGTAGAATGTCATCAACATAAAGTACGAGGAACGTCACAGCGCTTTTAACTACCTTCTTGTAAACACATGGCTCCTCGGGATTCTTGATGAAACCAAATTCCTTAATTGTTTCATCGAATCTCAGGTTCCAACTTCGCGATGCTTGTTTGAGACCGTAGATCGATCTCTGAAGCTTGCATACCTTATGCTCGCTTCCAACAGATGTGAAACCATCAGGCTGCGTCATATAGATCTCTTCCTTAATGTTTCCATTAAGGAACGCAGTTTTCACATCCATTTGCCATATCTCATAGTCGTACCACGCGGCTATGGCTAATAAGATTCTAATTGACTTGAACATTGCGACTGGCGAGAAGGTTTCATCATAGTCAACACATTGCCTTTGAGTGTAACCTTTCGCGACCAGTCGTGCCCTTGTAGGTCATTACCTTGCCATCAGGCCCAAGTTTCCTCTTGTACACCCATTTGCACCCAATAGGAACAATTACTTCAGAGGGTTAACAAGGGTCCAAACTTGGTTAGCATGCATTGAGTCAAACTCAGACTGCATTGCTTAAAGCCACAAATTAGAATCAGCATCGGAAATTACCTCCTTGAAAGTTCTTGGATCAGATCCAA
>KV010373.1:0-13479 GCA_001598015.1 Dorcoceras hygrometricum | reverse complement strand
ATATAAATATCTAATTACCGAAAGTCTAGAAACCTTATAGTTGTATGACACCGATCATACCATACCGGAATTATGAATTTTGGTATTTTCGATATTCTATAATATAGTTAAGTACGATGTACCAAGATTTCATTTTTTCACACCCTAATCAGGTTTGGGGCCAATGTGATCCAAGGGTTTGAACATGAATTTAGTAACAATTGCAAACTAGTCACCCCTGAATCTAATATTCATAAATTTATTATTAGTTTAATACTAGTATATTCTGGAATCCAAAAATAGCTAACCCTAAAATTTACAAAGGATTTTGTGTCTGTTTAAAAAGAAAACATATGTGTCAAATACAATAACTTCGTGTTATTGTACTCATCTCTCCTATACTTCGTATATTCAGTCTTCTGGTTGGGATGATTGTATTTATTACTAACCAAATATATTATATGTACATGTCAGTAAATTATTAATAATTAATATATATCAATCAATTTAATACTAATTTATCACATATCAATCAAACCATTTACTTAAAATTATAATATTAACCCTTACATCCTTATTTTTTTATATTAATTAATTATTTAAAAGGATAAATATATCATTTCAATTTTATCTCTATTTTAGTTAATTAAAATCAAACATACTAATATATTAAAAAATATTATACAGCACTCAACTTTTTAATAATCGTATCATATCTCGTCCAATTTCATTATATCCTCCCTATATTGAATCAAAAAATTATCGTTTATGATTATAACAAATTAATAGTGAAGGTGATGTCACAAATATTATTTTTCACTTTGAAGATGATGTCATAAGTATTATTTTTCACTTTGGAGATGATGCAATTTGCCCTGAAAATAGATTGAAATTTGTTCAACCAACAAGAGATATTTTTATCATCACTTATGAATAAAAAACATGACACCTCAATAAGATGAACAGCAGGCATCGAGAAGCGGGGCCAGCACATAAATCCGGTCGAAGACTCAATCTTCCAAGTGGGACCCAACTATCCCGATCAATCGCCACGTGTCTAACAAGATACAATGGTGGACATCTAATCGACACGTGTGGAGAAGCATTCAGCTCAGAGAAATGCTACTGTGTAGCCAAGATTCTTTTGCACCCCATTGCACCCTTCACTGCTTTGACTTGCTTTTATACCCATGTTTATCAACGAAAAGGTCTGGGTACCTTTCTCATCCTCAGAAAAGATGTGGGATTTTTTATTTGTTTTTCAATATTTTTTTATTGGATGATGCTGATAATATAACAAAAATATTATATTTTATTAGAACCAATGAGTGTGATTTTTATATTTTACGATTAACTAAACTCGGTTTAACATTTATTTAATTTGAAAAGTTGCGGGTGACTCGGTTCTATGGCGTAAGGGATTTGCTTCAAGGCTTTTGATTGTGGGGATAAGGTTTGATGTGATACGAATAAATAATCATGTTTCGGTCATTTTATTGTTATGTTAGAATTTCCGAATCTTATGCTTGCTAGATTTTTTTTAAAAGATTGTCTATCAGAAAGATTACACTCTTGTATAGGTCAGATGTCTCTTGATCATATACGTTTTAAATCGAGAGATGTATGCGGATAGACAATGTCATAAAATTTTAAATCGAGAGATGTATGCGGATAGACAATGTCATAAAATTTTAAATCGAGAGATGTATGCGGATAGACAATGTCATAAAATTTTAAATCGAGAGATGTATGCGGATAGACAATGTCATAAAATTTTAAATCGAGAGATGTATGCGGATAGGCAAGGATTTGAATGAGAAGACTCATACAACAGATCGACACTCAGAGTATATCGCATAATTTTTCAGTGGAAAATACGCTTCACATGAGAATCGAACACGTGAAATCGGAGAAAAGAATATCATGTCATCCCAGCTCTTACCAAACTTTAGAAAAATTCACGAATAAAAATGTGTAACGTCATGAGTCGATGATGCAACATCTTGATAAATCATCAAGTGTAACATCGTGAGTCGATGATGCAACACCTTGATAGGTCATTAAATTGTTGTAATTTTTCCGTGGTGGTAGTTAGAAATAGAATTTAATATAATTAATTTTATATATAATTATCTAACAAGTTCCTAAAACATCATTGTCAAGTTTCAAAATGTTTTAAGTTCACACGCGTCTTGCACACAAGATCTGTTTTGAAAAAAAAAAATATATATTTAAATTATAAAGAGTCACTCAATAGATTAAAACAATATATAAATACACAATATTTAAGAATAAATTAAAATTAGTAAATGTTTTGCTATTAGTATTAATAACTGAGAGAACATGCCAAAATCTTTAGGGATTTCTTTTAAAAAAATAATGATATAATATATTTAACTTATAAAAGTTAATTTATTTAATATATAGAAAACAAAATTCAGAAGCTAACATTTTAATCCAAAATTCTTAAGTTGCTTTTCATTTTTTGAGGGGCAGCATCTCATTCACCATAAGTAATTATGATTAACAAGGTACGAAAGGAATAACTAGGTGTTTTTGATAGCAATAACAAGATACCAGATCGTGCGTTTCAAATTACAACATAACGGCACATGATAGAAATACTTTGTGCGATCTGAATGAATGCAATAACACTGATTCTTGAATGTTTGAGCACTAAAAACTATATCGAGTTTGGTTTATTTTTAAATACCAAGCGAAAATACTCGAATTACTTTCTGAAAATTGACATTCAAAAATATCATCTATACGTCTAATTGTTCTAGAGGTTAAAATGTTTATGATCTCCATATAAATTAATGTTCTAGTGAGTGGAAATATTTTCCTTAATCAACTATATGTCTAGTCAATTTAGTTTATAATGTGATTTGTTGAATGAAGATAATTCTTAGCTCCATTCTTATCATATTAAAAGGACAATATGATAGATAAGACGATTGAAGTTATATAATAAGATTTTGAGATTAAAATATTAGCACACTAAAATAATAGAAGAAAATACAAAAATAAAAATCATATTGTGACTTCTTAAATTTTGGATTAAACTTTCATATTCATATATATGGAATCAGAGAAAATTTAACCTTTCCGACATCAAGGGCCTGCGACGGTCGCCACCTCGCCCTAATGGAAGTCCGGGCCTTGATGTGTATCCACCATTGTTTTTGCCGTTTTTCATATTATTTTGACCGGACAACTTTTATCCACACAATTATTGCAATTCACGCGATAGATTTGAAGAAAAGATATGCACATTACCTCAATCTTTGATCGACACATAATCCCATCTTTATTATTTTCATCTCAATTCAATGTTCGGAACCCCACACATGCTTCCGGTGAGGACGCGCACAGGGTAGAAACTCACATCTTTTTTCACCACTCTCTCTTTCAAAACTTCGCTAGCGACGCCACCTACAGTGGGCTGGCTAATTCAGACTCGCCCACGTGTAGAATTTCTGCCTCTGCAGATTCCGGCCACTTGTCCTTACCTAGTACGTTGCATCACACATCCCCCCACCCCAATGAGACTGTGGGCATTTCGGTCATTCCAGCTCCCTCCTCTTCCCCCACACGTACAAGCTTTCTTTGTGCTTCATCAATGTTTTTTTCCCCGTTTTCCGTTTGATTCCTTTCAGACTAAAATATAATTTTTGACTTCTATTCTTGATTTTTAGTTTTTGTTTGTTTTCCTTGATTCTTCATTATTTGATTCATTGGGTTTTTCTTCTTTGCATTGGAGTTTCATATTCTTGTTTTGTTTCCAATGGTGGAATCGAAGCTTGTGTTGGTAACTCGAAATCTTGCTTAAATTTTGCATAAAAATGGAATCTTGGGGTTAACATGCTGTGGTAAGTAAGAATATTCCATCTGAGCTTGTGCCAATTATATCAACATGCATCTACAATTCTACACACCATGAAGGTTGGAAACATGCTCCTGTAGCTTATTCTTGTGTTTTTTTTTATACACGTACATGGGGGATGGTGATGATATCAAGGAAATATTGACAGCAAGTGATATGGAGAATCTTTCTTTGGATGTTTCCGTTAGCAAGTTTTCGAGAGACCTGTTGCAGAGGTTTAGGGGTAGTGCGAGTCAATTCGAGGTGTTGAAAGAGAAGGATGAGGATATTGAGTTGAATCTTGGGCTGTCATTGGGTGGAAGTTTTGGAGTGGACAAGAGTTGCAAGGGTTTGGCCCGATCTTCGTCGATAGCAGTGTGTTCACCTGCTGTGATGGATGATACTGATCATGCGAAATCGACACCGGTCACGGGTCTTGTTAGGACCTCTTCACTGCCGGCGGAGACCGAGGAAGAGTGGAGGAAGAGGAAAGAGCTGCAGACATTGAGGAGGATGGAGGCTAAGAGGAGGAGGTCTGAGAAGCAGAGGAATTTGAGGTGTGATAAAGAAGTAGCTGGAATTTACGGCAATTTGAGCTCCGATGCCGATTCAGGACTCAAGAGGACTGGTTCCACTTCTTGGGCGCCTAGGCGAGCCACTTGTGGAGGTGGCACTGATGTGGTGATGGCTAAAGCAGCGTCTCCAGGGTCGGGAAGCTCGTCGGGTGTTACAGATTTGGAGGGTAAAATTCGACAAGGTAATTAGATCTTTTGAAGAATTTAGCTGGCTATATGTTTCATGGCATTTGATTTCATCTGATGATTGAGTTTTTGTTGTGTGGATTAGCTATAAACAATGGGTCGGATTCTGTTAAAATGCTGAAGTTTGAAGAGATGAATGATCGTCAACTGTACCTGTCTCAAAGTACATTGTGTTGTGTGTTTGAACATGAACTAGACTCAATATTCTGTCTGGATCCATGGTTCTGTCCCCTAGATCTCATCATTAGCAGTCTCATTTCTCTTGCGGGACTGCGAGTTTTTGTGATCTCATGGGAGAACTCGGAATGTTGGAAAATTAGGCATTGATCTTTCGGGGCTGTGCTTGGATCGATGGATTTGGGGATGCTGAGTTTCAAGTTCATTGATTATATAAATTCATCACATTTGATTGGATAGACAAAGTTTAAGTGGATGATTTTAGTACACCTATAACGATGGACATTTGAAATCCGTACCTCACTTTTCATCAGCCTCACCTCCTCATCCCTAGGCATGGTTTTCTTGTTTCTTTTTCTAGATTAGAATAATTTCAACTGATAATGTTGGGCTTGGAAGAATGTTATTTATTTGAAAGTAAGGGTTTAATTTGAAAAAAAAAATTTGAAGTACACCACTATCACTATTGAAATTCCACAAGTAGGGATGGAGTTAAGTGAAATCACTTGAATTTCAGTCATCCTCCATCAATTAAGCACGGCCTAAAAGATTATGGCAACTTAAAATACATGCTCTCTGTATGTTAAATACCTGTTGCAGGATCGAGCGGCGAGCCAAGTCCCACCAGCACTCAACAATTGAGAGCACATAATCAAGATGTTGGTTCCGGCGCGAAATATCAACCGAACACAAGTAAAACCACCGGACCGGACATACCTCCGAGTCCATCTAAGAAGCCTGATACCTCGAGAGCCGGAGGACTAAAAGATGAAGCGAGTGCTGCAGTGGACATGCCTTGTGTTTTCACAGTGGGAGACGGCCCCAACGGAAGAAGAGTCGATGGGATACTATACAAATACGGGAAAGGTCAAGAAGTTAGAATAATGTGCGTCTGCTGTGGAAAATTTCATTCGCCTGCTGAGTTTGTGAAGCATGCAGGAGGCACCGATGTCGATCATCCCCTCAAACACATAGTTGTGAATGCCTTCGCTGAGTCCATATTGTGACGGTGGAGTCGATCGAGATCGGAGGCGACCCTCCGACGGTTTTCTTATGGTTCAAAAGGGCCTTTGTACCAACAAATTCTTGAATTCTGGCAAAGGAATAAAGAGAACATAAGAGTCTAGCTTTGGGAACTAAGTTTGCTATGAATGAGAGAAAATGTTGGAAGGTAAATAAGCTGGGCAAGTTGTTTTCCAGGATTAATGGTCCATCAACTCCACAATGCTTGTATCTGAAGCAAGTTTCAAAGAAAATTTTAAATTGTGTATTATTATTATTATTATTATTTTCACTTACAAGTTCAAATTATTTAGAGTCCGAAAGGGAGTGTTTATAATTTTATCTGGTTTCCGACCTTTTTGCCTGGACGATTGAGATTTCCGGCTTTATTTGTCGAACTACGTTTCCTCGTATATGCGTAGGGGTGAGCAAAAAATCGGTTAAATTGAAATAACCGACCAAACCGAACCGAATAATTACATCGGTTCGGTTATTTCGGTTATTCGGTTTTTATTTTTAGAAATATCGATTAAATCGGTTCGGTTACGGTTTTTATTTTTCAAAACATCGGTTAAATCGATTAACCGAATTAACCGATTTTATATATTAACAATTATTTGTATATATTAATATACTATAATATTTATTAATTTTAATAGTAAATATATCCTAAATCCCTAACCTCTCTACTGTAATCCCGTCAATTGAGATTAGATTAGATCCCTAACCTCTCTACTGTAATCCCTAAACTGTGCAAGCTGCTGTTGATCTATTTAGTGAACTATTTTTTGGTTGCACAACTATTTGAAATATCCTTTTTGCTGTACATTTTTATACGTAAGGGTCAATAGATGATGTGCAATTTTTGAGACCTGCATTTGGATTTTCACCAGACATTTTCGTAAGTGAATTTCTTTCAAAACAAGATTTGTAGTTAGCTTTAAATGATATTACTTGGCTTGGCGGAACGAGAGATGCAGGCTACCCTTAAAAAAAAATTTCCAAAATATATCGGTTATTTCGGTTACCGACCGAAATACCGATTTTTTCGGTTTCGGTTATTATCGGTTTTCGCTAAAAAATCGATCGGTTCGGTTATATTAAAAAATATCGGTTATGGTTGGTTTAACAAAAAATCGGTTCGGTCGGTAACCGAACCGACCGAATGCTCACCCCTATATATAGGTTTGTTAATTAACTGTGGTTCTTCTATCGAAACCCTCTAAAAAAATTTATGATGGTCATTTAATCTGATAAAAATTAAATAGGTGTTTTAGACTAATTTTTTATAAAAATTTTATGATTTGTCTCTATTAAAATGTTTATTAATACATACTTATTCTGAAAAAAATTAGCGAAAAGTCCAAAATTAATAGTTTTTTAATTGAAAATTCTAAGTTTTTATTCAAACCTGTTATATGGGATTTAGAAGTAACTCATATTGTACAAATACGATTAAAACTCATATTGTACATAATTAAGATTTTTAGTTGAAATTTAGATAAATATTAAAAATCTCACGTTATTATAGGTAAACCACTCAAATTATATAAGGAAATCATGGTTGAAATACCTAATGATAAAGTGTTGGATCTATAAAATAAATCAAATCTTAATTTTGATTAATACAAAATTTGTTCGTATATTTCTAAGTCATAAAAATATTATGATTGATCTCTATTAACATGTTTTTTTGAAACAGAAACGTTTCGGAAAAGGCGAGGCCTCAACAACTTTCTTAAGAGGGTTTTTTTTTCACTTTTAACCCATAAATTAAAAAAATTAACAAACTAACGTGATTTTAATATTTTTAACAAACTAATGTGTCCCTCCGTCTGACTAACTGTTGAGTTAAGCGTGCATGTGAGCAGTACTGAGATGGGTGACCTCCTGGAAAGTTCTCGTACGTCAAGCTGCTGATGTTGCACCGCTTGATCTGGTTGGCCATGTGGGCTGTAAAAGTAAGATGCCAGATCTTAACGAATAATACTATCTGCTGGGGATAGGACCGACGGTACGGGAAAAGTAAGACCGATCTCTAAGGGAATTGAGATAGCACTAGCAGTTAGACACGCATCTCCCCTGACTCATGGATCTAATAGTCCAACCCTAACGTACATAATAGGTACACGCTGTGCTGCCACATTATAAGGAAATAAAGTTGCACTTTGGCTAACAACTATAGTTTTGGCCTAGTGGTAAGTGCTTGATCCTAACAATGGATATCAGAGCAAGGACATGGGTTTGAGTATCCCAAGAAGAATTTTCTATACTTCTTGGGAGGGATTGTTGATTTAAGCATGCATGGTGAGAGCAGTACTGAGATGAGTGACCTCCTGGGAAGTTCTCGTACGTCAAGCTATCGACATTGCATCGCTTGATCTGGTTGGTCATGTGGGCTATAAAAGTGTGATGTCAGATCTTAACGGGTAATACTATATGCTGAGGATAGTATCGACAGTAGGGGAAGGGTAATACTGATCTCTAAGAAAATTGAGACAGCACCAGTAGTTAGACACGCATCTCCCTTGACTCATCGGTCTAACAGCCCAACCCTAACTCACATAATAGCTGCACTGTGCGCTGCCACATTATAAGGAAATAAAGTTGCACTTTAGCTAACAACTATAACTTTTGACCTAGTGGTAAGCGCTTGATCCTAAAACAAGTGCATCGTTGTCTAGGAGTTTTAGTTTGGACAGAGTGATAAATCTCAACTGAGTGAGTCAGCTCTGTATGAATTAAAGCATTATAGTGGAGTCTTCCAGTTCAGAAGAAGGGAGATGTAGATTCAGTGATTTCAATCTTGCATAAACAAACCTGAGCAACCAGTTGAAGGACCAGCTGGGAGGTCAGCTGAGACATGCGAGCTGTTTTAATAAGAGGCTGAACAAGCTTGAGGAGACCCCCGTAGATGGAGATGAGGAAGAATATTTATGCCGAGGGTACTCGATCAGTATCAATTGAGCCAAGCTGGAACGGAAAATGCGGACTGGATGGGTACACTACCACTGTCAGGCCCCGTGCTAATCACTCAAGATTAAAGCACATAATCACGGAAGCGTAAAAACAAGGCTTAAAAATTTTCGAAATAATTTGGGCCTGAACTCAAATCGTCATTCAAAATATCAATAATCTAAATACGAGTTAAATCAAACTCATACAAAAACAGGTAACATCAAATGTCAAATCAGATACAGATCCCCAATACATAAAAACACAGGGCATTTCCTGGTTCAATACATAATACAATATATAACTGGGACTCAAGGGAATGGGGATCGACCAGCTGGCGCTCCACTCGGTCCAGCTTGGTTACCTGTAGATCCTGCAAATGGGTAACGCAGACCCAAACAACACAAAAGAAGGAAAACAAATACGAGGTCAAGCCTCAGTACGAAGAGCCATCAAAACAGCAAATCATGCAACATGCTATAAATCAAGTTATGAAATACATGAGGCTGTCAAGGAATCCGTAGTCAAGGCCAGTGTATCAATTGGCAAATCATCAAAGTCTAGCCTCTATACCCACAAAGTGTATCAACCGGGGAAATCATCGGTCCATGATCTTCAGGGCCCGTCAGCCCGTCACATCTCGGTGGTAGACACTCGAATCCGACAGTCCCCACTCCGATGATAGCGTTGGACCTTTCAGGCACGACAACTCAGTCTGCCGGTCACAACGTGGCTCTCAATCAGGACATCAATAAATCAATCTGGCTCAAGATGTATGCATGAATGTCATTCAATAATCAATTCTAAATACATACAATAACAATACGTGAAAAAGAACATCACAAATCAGGTAAAATCTGTTCACGTAATTCATCCATCAATTCAACACAGAATTCATAACACGAAATATAGTCATGCTCATGCTCGAAGCTGTTAAGAGCTGCTCCAATTCGTACCTCACAGCTTCAATCTACCTCAACAGATTTCTCAAAGGCATGACAGAACTCAGTCTAAGCGAACCAGCTTCCTCCTGGTTTCGCTAATCACGACAGAAGCTATCGTGAACCACAAATCCAAAAGCTCAAAAGAGCTGAAGAACTAACGAATTAGATTTCTCAAGAAATCCTCGAACACCAGCTAATTCGAGCTTCTCTCCAACGTCGATTTAGACCTCCTGGCTAGCATCAATCGAAAGAGCAACTCAAGAGGATTTCAACGCCACCAATCTCGTTCAAAACAACGGTTGGAATCGACAGAAATCTAGGGAAGAAATGTTCGGGTGAACAGTAGCTATCGAGGGTTTCGAAGATGGAGATAAGAAATATCGAGTGGAAAATAATCTAAGTGTCGCTCAACACTTATCTATAAATCTCCAATACAACAGCTGCTGTTCCACTTAAATCAGACATCGGGTGATGCTACCGTAGAAATCTTACAACTAAATCCAACGTTTCTTCTCAACGGGAACAGCCGACACCAACAGACGTTGCACTTCAATTACACAACTCAAACGACGCCGCAACATCCAACAGCTGAGAACAGATCTCTCTCAAAACGACCAACAGCTGAATCTAAAATAACATCAAAACGACGACGTATCAGGGTTCTCGCTAAATCAAGCAAAACGACGTCGCATCGCTAACGTCTGAAACAAAACTATCGCACATCAGATCTCTTCACGCCTGACCAACACTCAAACATCAAACGACGTCATTAAAACTAATCAAAACGACGTAGCATAGCTCCAACAGCTGAAACAGGCATATTACACTAGCAGCTGCTGAATCACGTTAACAATACCAGCAGTCAACTCAGCTATTGACTAACGCCCAACTTCTTCTCACGCTCGCGCGCTAACGCTAACTGCTGCTTCTCGCTAAACTCTCACTGCTGAGTTGACTGGCATTGACATCTGATCACGCCACTGCTGAAAACCAACAGCTGAACACTCTAGCGCATCAGCAGTCAACTCGACTGTGTTGACTAACACGTGTCCTCTCCTCGTCAACTCTTGCATCCGCGCGCGCCTGGTAGCAGATGTCTCCTCATCGCTGACTCTCACATCAGCGATCACCCGCTACAGTACCATTGACCTGCGTTGACGTCTGAAATGCGCTAAAATCAAGCGTTAACGTCTAAACACTGGGGAAATCAGGTTTCTATCACAATTTCACCAATTCGACTCCAAATTTCAAACGGATCTCACCCGATAAAAACCAATGATGAAATCTGAAAATCTTAATTCTCGTGACTAATCCCACACAAAACCGATTAATCACAAATCTAAAATCTGATTCCTCACATTCTCCCCACCTTAAGAGATTTCGTCCTCGAAATCAAAGGCAAACACAGGGGCAGAAACAATCAAACATTCAAATCGAAACACAAACAACGAAGCAAATTCGAATCAAAGCTTTGAAATTACCTGGAATTCTCACTGTCAGTGCTCAAATAGATGAGGCCAGTCTTGTCTCATCTTCTCCTCAACCTCCCAGGTAGCTTCTTCTCGGCCATGCTTACTCCATTGGACATCTCCAACGGAATTATCTTGTTCCTCAACTGCTTCTCCTTCCTATCCAGAATCTGCACTGGATATTCCACATAGCTCAAGGCAGAATCCAGCTCAACTTCGTCGGTTCTCAAAACATGGGAAGGATCTGGCTCATATTTCCTCAACATTGACACATGAAAAACATCATGTATCGCTGCTAACTCATCAGGCAGCCTCAATCTATATGCCAACTATCCAATCCGCTCAACAATCTCAAAAGGACCAAAACACACGATCGCCAACCTCAAATTCCAAAGGTCTGCGTCTTCTGTTAGCATAGCTAGTATATCTATGTTTTGCAGCCTTCATCCTACTCCGAATCAAATCAATCTGATCTTTCATGTGCTGCACAAATTCAGGGGTAGAAAGCTGTTTCTCACCAACCTCTTCCCAACAGATTAGATATCTGCACTTGCGACCATACAAAGCTTCAAATGGAGCCATACCGATAGTCACTTGGTAGTTGTTATTATATACGAAAACTCGACTAAGGACAAGGAATCCTGCCAGCCACCATTGAAATTCATCACCACTGCACGCAGCATATCTTCTAAAGTCTGAATGGTCCGCTCAGACTGACCATCTTTCTGGGGGTGATTGGCTGTACTCATAGCCAATCTCGAACACATCGCTGCCTGCAAACTCTTCCAAAATCGAGATGTGAATCTTGGATCTCTATCGGACACTATCGAAACAGGCACTCCATGCAATCTAACCACATGATCGACATACAACTTCGCCATTTTCTTCATGAACACCTCACATCATAGGGAATGAAATGGGCTGACTTCGAAAGTATATCAATCACCATCCAAATCGCGTCGCATCCCCTATTCAATCGAGGTAAATGAGTCACAAAATCCATGGCGATGTGCTCCCAATTCCATTGGGGCACCTCTAAACTCTGCAGCAAACCACCAGGTCTCATCCTCTCAGCCTTGACCTGCTGGAAATTCAAACACTTAGCAACAAAACCAGAAATGTCGCTCTTCATACCTGCCCACCAGTAGTGAGACTTCAAGGCATGGTACATCTTCCTCTCGTCGGATGCACACTGTACCTACTACAATGCGCTTCATTCATGATAGTTCCTTTCAAGTCGATTAGGTTCGGAACCACCAATCTCCCTCGAAACCTCAGACACCCATCAGAAGCAACAAAAAAATCATCAGACTGACCACTTCGGACTTTAATCCTCAACTCATGGATATAGGGATCAGTCCTCTGCGCTTCCCTAATGTTACTCACAATCTGCGGTTCAACCCGAATCGAAGAAACCAAGAAGTGCTGATCACCCGGCTGAAATCTCCAACCAGAAGTACTCAACTGCTCGTAGACTCTCGAGACACTCAAAGATGTTAACATCATAGGCTGGGCTTTTCTACTCAAAGCATCGGCTACTAAGTTCATCCGCCCAGGCTGATACTGAATCTCGCAATTAAAATCCTTGAGTAACTCCATCCAACGACTCTGCCTCATATTCAAATCCGACTGCGTGAAGATATACCTCAAACTCTTGTGGTCGGTGTACACTACAAACTCTCCACCATACAGATAATGACGCCAAATCTTCAAGGCAAACACTATCGCAGCCAATTCCAAATCATGAACGGGGTACCTCGTCTCGTGATGCTTCAAATGTCGAGACGCATACGCAATCACGTACCCGTTCTGCATCAGAACGCATCCCAATCCATTCAGAGAAGCATCGGAGCATACAACAAATCCTCCAGATCCAGACGATAGAGCCAAAACAGGAGCAGTAGTCAACTTCTCCTTCAAAGTCTGAAAACTAGACTCGCACTCATCAGTTCAAACAAACTTCCTATCCTTCTGAGTCAACTGAGTCATAGGCCTGGCTATCGAGGAGAACTTCTCAATGAAACGTCTGTAATAGCCAGCCAATCCCAAGAAACTACGGATCTCAGAAACATTCCTAGGTCTCTCCCATTTACTAATTGCTTCGACCTTACTCGGATCCACCGAAATTACTTGCTCTGAAATAACATGAACCAAAAAGATAATTCTATCAAGCCAAAATTCACACTTACTGAACTTGGCGTACAACTGCGAGTCTCTCAATCTTTGCAACACCAATCTTAGATGCTCCTTATGCTCTCTCAAACTCCTCGAATACACCAAGATGTCATCTATGAAGACAATCACGAACCGATCGATGTACTCGCTAA